>WSTK01000199.1:0-49444 GCA_019616945.1 Ceratobasidium sp. 414 | reverse complement strand
CGGCTTGGAGAAAGAGACCGAGAAGAATGGGAAGGCTGGGAACAGCAAGGTAAGGCTTTGCTCGGGTGGATTTAGCCTGCCTCGTACGCTATCTAACCATGATATTCCTCCAGCGCACCAAAGTTGCCCACAAGGATGCCGAGGACCCGACCTCCCCTCCGCCCGCCCAGCAGTACCACTCGAATCCCAACCAACCTTCTACCTCCTACCTTGCTCCCCTCTATATCCAGTCTCAGAACCCACTCACTACCCCAGACGAGGTTCTTGGTGGCGCATGCCCAACCACGCACGCATCATCCTTTGAGCTTGCGTCCAGTAGCATGGTGAGCCCAAATAAAACTACCACGCGAGGCTCAGCCATACCGACAGACCTTTAGACCGCGCAGGAAATGTTTGATTGTTTGCTGTGCCATGGGTGTACAAACCTCACCTCGCAGCTAAACTTTAACAGGGAACATGTTAACGCCGTCGCGGGCGGAGGGTTTGGTGATATTTACCGCGGGGAACTGCGAAATGGAACGGCTGTTGCCATCAAGACCCTTCGGCATCATATGTTGGCCCAGGACACGGCACCAAAGGCTCTGAAAGTAAGTCTTGATTTAGCCTTAACATCGGTACTTATGGGCTACTTTGAACGAAGCGTGCAGCACGTGAAATCTACACTTGGTCAAAGGCACAGCACAAAAATGTTCAGGAGCTCTTGGGTGTTATTATGTTTCAGGGGCAGTTGGGCATGGTCTCTCCGTGGATGGATAACGGAAACCTGGAGGAATACATTCGGAAGAACCCGGATGTTGACCGACATGATTTGGTAGGTTCAAACCACTTTTAGGCTCCACATAAACAACGCTAAGGTGAATCAGTGTGGCCAGGTAGCTAGTGGCGTTGCATATCTGCACGGTATTGACATGGTACTCGAGGTGTTGCTTCAGTCTCCCAATATGCTAACTTACAGTTGACAGGTTCACGGGGATCTGAAAGCCGTGAGTACACGTTTTTATCCATCGCTCTAGCTCGAGTCACTGCTTTCGCTCTTAGCGTAATGTATTGGTAGACAAGGGCGGCATCGCTAGACTTAGCGACTTTGACCACTCGATCTTAACCAATTGTACACTCCTTTTTACGGAAACGACAAACGTGGGCGGAGGAACCCTGAGGTGGATGGTGCGTGTTGTATTAAGGGTATATTGTTTGTTAATCTAACGAATCGTAGGCACCCGAGCTACTGCTGAGCAGTGGAGAAGACGACGCAGCTCCCGTCACGCGGTCAAAACAAACAGACATATATGCGCTTGGGATGGTGTGTAATTTCACGTACTCCGGTTTCAGTCGCACACTAACATTTTTTAATTCAGACAATGCTGGTAGGTTTCCAGGTTAGGTGGCAGCCCCGACCTTTACTCAACAGACACAGGAAATTATCTCGGGAAGAGTACCGTACGTCGAATACAAGGTCGATAGAGGCATTATTCGGGCTCTAGATAGGAAAGAATTCCCAACCCGTCCAAGAGAGGTCTCATCCGATTGGATATGGTCGCTCCTTGAAGCCTGTTGGAACCATGATCCCGAGGCGCGGCCGTCAGCGTCGTGGGTGTACGATCAGGTAGGTGTCAATAGCCACGAAGCGGTACACCACGACCTAACCCAAGCTACCAACTGAAGCTGCTCGGGTACGAGCCAGAGTATTTTTTAGTCATGTAGTAGTGGTCAGCTTGGATCTATGCACTAATTGACCCGAGCCGTGTACTTTTATGTGAACAGTTATGCCACAATCATGTTGTATCATACCCCAGCATATTACAAACAATCTATACTCCTGGTGCATGCTGGTAGTTGATACCCCAGGTATAAAGTCCTACTCGGTAATTTCCGGCACAAAGACACTTGGTTAGCATATCATAAACCATATGTAACTCAACATAACTTGAAAAGACATAATAAGATCTATGTTATACTCCCCCCCTCCCCCATAAACAAGTCCGACTGCTTACTCTCGCACAACAAACTCAATGTAAAAAGGTAACACTATATAATGGCAACCAACTAACAACCGAGAAATCATCCAACACCCAACAACTAAAGGAGCGGTACGAGGAAAGAAAAGAAAAAAAGCTAGGATATAAAATGTCACGTAACCAAAAAATGAAAAAAAAAAGTTCTCTGGTAGCTCCATTGGACTTGTGTGATAGTCATCGTCACGACAGAAACAGGAGAAAAAGTCTGAGAAAATGAGCAGGCGTCCGAGTTCGTATATCAACAGTGTCTATACCATTATCCTTTCACTGATACCGCGAATAGGCATTACGAGGGTTCGGCGGGGCAGCACCCGGCGGCAACACGCTGGGCTGTGGCTGCGGTGGCAAACTTGACCCACGCGACGAGCGCCGGTTCCCACCACCGCTTGGTGCACCACCCGTCGCCGCATTCGTCGCCACTGGGGGCTGCGTCGACTGCCTCCGCTTCGCTACACGCTTCACACCATCTGGCGCGCTCACAACACCGGGATCCACGAGGCTAATTCCGCGTCCTTGCTGTGGCTGTTGCCTGGACTGTCTCTGTGGCTGGGGCTGGGGTTGGCGGGCTGGTGCACTCCTCCCATCGTTCCTGTCACCAAAGAACCCGTCGTGATCGTGATACGAGCTCTCCGGCTGGTTGCTCCAGCGGTACGGGTTCGGACCCGGTCCCCAAGAAGCACCCTCGCCCGAATTCGACTCTTGCAACAACGGCCGCGCGCTCCCACTCTCGCCCGTGAACGGACGTCCAGCAACCGAATCGCGCCCACCCTCATCCTCGACGCTCCGAGTCAACGGCGACACGCTTGACGCAGGTGAGTCGTCCCTCGGTCCACCACGGAATCCAGACGGCGAGCCAGCAGCAGGACGAGATGCAACAGCCAACGGCGCAGGGAGCATCACAAGCGGCGAGTTGTCCCTCGGACGATAATACCCTTCACCCGTCGCCGACGGCTCGATTGACACATCATCCTTGGCACGCGCAGCATTGTTACCCGAAAAGTACGTCTCGTTGGTGCTGCCCGTCGAATACCGGTTACTCTCCCGTTTTGGCGAGTTACGTCCGACGTGATCATGCGACTCGCGGCTACCCGGAACATTCAGCACTCCACCGTTCAGACGGAACCGGCGATCGCGCTCAAACTCGGCCCAGCGTTTCATGACGATATGCGAACTATCAAACTCGCCCTCCTTGTCGCCGTGCCCGCCTTCCTTCTTTTCACCTGCAACCATACGCGTCTGACCCCACGAAAAGTCATCAAAATGCCAAAACGCATAGGCCGGGAGGACAAAGTTCCAGATGGGGAGAGAGAAGAGGTAGACGAGCATCCAGCCGAGGTACGCAATCTTGCGCGACGTGACGACGATGAGCAGACCAGGCAAACCAAGAATGATCCCGAGCAAGATGAGCGGGATTTTAACATTTGATGCGGGGCCATCCCACGGAATAATTGCGCTGATAATAAGATAGATCGTAAACGAGATGGCGGCGGGAAGGACAAGCGTGCCGGCCAGTTCCATAAAGACGACAAACTGCATCGAGAAGCAGAACGTCCCGCACAGGTCGCGCACCAGCACGAGTTCAGCCAGGTTGTGAACAGTCGAGTTGATCCAGCGACGACGCTGACTCAGGAGAACGCTAAACGTATCTGGCACGATCGTCTTGCACACGGCCCTACAACACGCCAGTCAATACACAGCAAAAACCAAACACCAGCGATACTCACTGGGGGCAAAACACCATCTTGCGCTTCGGGAACGTCTTCAACATCAGCGTCGTCAAATACCGATCCTCGCCGAGCAATAACAAGTTCTTCTTGTGCAGCGTGTCCACGATGTTCTCCGAATAGTGCTCCACAATGTCTGGGTTGGCCAAGATCGGGACCCAATAACCCGACTGGCCCTTGGGCGCCTTGATACGGTAGATCGAGAAACAACCAGGCAAACAGGTCACGCCGCCAAACATGGACTCAAACGCCTTGGTCAGATGATGCGAGATGTAGTACTCGAACACTGCCAGTTACGTCATTAACCCGTCTTGGAACGAAACCGGCATCACAGCGTACCTTGGATCATCGTCACCCACGTCTCGGCCTTGTTCGCAATCTTGGTCTCGCCACAGAGACCCATGATTTCCTCATCATGCACCATGCAGCTCACCATGCGCGTCAAGCTATCCGGGAAGACCTTTGTGTCCGCGTCGACGCACAGCACAATCTCGTACCGATCAGGGCTCACACCCGTCACGCGCCAAATCGAGTTGAAGAATTCGTACTCGAACGTTGTCATGCGCTCATCAAACATAACCTATCAACACCAGTCAGCCACTGCACTCGACCCCGACGGAAACCAGACTCGGGAGCAATAGCACCTCATGTTAAAGCACCACGAAGCATTCCAACCCCGATCACGAAAAAAGAACCGAGGTGCCAACTCCGCCACTCACCTTTTGCAAAAACGCCATCAACACAATCTGACTATCCCGCTTTCCACGATTCCCAGGTTTGGCCTCGCCAGCCTCGAGCGGATTCCCGCACTTGGCGACCAGCACAATCGGTACGCGCTGCTGCTTGCTCCGCTCGACAGTAGCCGAATCGTACTTGTAAAACCCGGCATAGACCTTGGCCATGTTGTGCCGCTTGTGTCCGTCGGCAATCGCAACGTACGAGTGGGGCTCGACTTCTTCGCGCGGGACGACGAGCTCGGACATCATGCTCAGTACGATTTCGGGAGTTGTCATCGAGTTGCCCGAGCCCTTGACCAGTCCGTCGGCAATAACAAGAATAAGCTTGTGCGAGTTGGGATAGTCGGTCGTCGCGAGCGAGTCCAAAGTCGTGCGCAGACCCTCGACCGACTCGGAGTAGGCTGTGACAAGGCAGATCGTGTGCGCGAGCGGGAAATTAAACGGTTCGTAGTCGGGTGGGGGTTGTGGAATGACATTGTACAACGGGAACGGACACGCTGCGCCCATGCCATAGACATCCGAGCCGGATCCGTCCTGGTACGGCAACGACGTCGAGCTGCGGCTCGCACGGAACGCAGGCGAGTCTGGAGGCGTGTGGTGCAGCACGGGGAGGTTCTTGCCGTACGAGCTCGGCGTCGAGGACGCGGCAGTCGTGTTTGGGCGCCGGTACGTGGTAGTCTCGCCATATGTCGTCGTCGGCCGCGCAGGGCCGCCCTTGAGGCCTTCTGCACGCGAGAAGCGAGAGGTCGAAGGGAGGAACTTGCTCTTGTCCTTTCCGGGGGCACCCCACTTGCCCTGATTCGCGTTGGGGCGGTATGCACCAGGCGCAGGTCGGTAGATATCGTCCGTCCAGTTCTCGATCGCCTGCGAGCGCTGCATCCGTTCCGCATACGTCTCCTTGCCAAAGCTACCGAGCCTCCACGAAAGGAACCAGCCGAAAATGACAGCCATGGCAAACTTGATGCTCACGACACCAATAATAAACACGAGCGAGACGATGAGCACGACCTGGGATGCGACACATCCAATGCTGTTCGTGTCGATAAACCCGACGGTGACGAGGTCCTGGAGACAGCTGGCCAGGCGCTTCTGTGACGCGCGGTACACATGCATAGTCATGTCACGCCCCGCAAACGTGCTGTTGGCCGCCTTGCGCTGGATGTCGGTGAAAAACTGGGGAATAATGACTTGGGATTGGTCAAGCCAGTTGAGGAGATTGAGATCCAAGACGTTGCTGTGATAATGATTAGTCAGATGATGACAAAAATCCACGCAACTCACGATTCGTATACGGCGAGGTTGCGGCTGTCGGCTGCGACCTGGTCCCAGGTATAGTAGACAACGCTACGGCGGTTCGCGATCTGGTTGAGCTGGGAGCGAGATGAAGAACCGGTGTGGCAAAACTTGCCCGAGTTGTAGCCAGTCTTGTTGACTATCGAGTTGCCATACTGACTAAAGACGTTGCACGGGAAGATCCATTGGGGATTCGAGCCAGTAAGGGAAACGCTGCTACCCGATGGGACAGACAAGAGGCCGGAGCACTTGTCGTTGGGGGTCTGGAATAGGAAAGAAGCATCGGTTCCGCCAGAAGGCATGTCGCCGGCGTAGAGGGGCGATGTAGTGCCATCGAAATACGGGGCAATCTTGGGGTGCTTCCAGCTGGCGAGATCGTAAGCATAACCGTGGATGATGAGCGAGCCATTGCCAACTTTGTAGGCCGCAACACGGGGGGCAGGCTTTCCGCAGACGGCCTTGGTAAAACCAAAAGTGATAAAACCGACCGCGGCGGTGAGACTCAGGATGATAGTAAGGAGGCCGATCTTTTCGCGCCACGCACGCTGCTGCTCGGGAGTGCGGATGCCGCATGACGAAAGGAGGAAACGGGGCACACAGCAGGTGATAATGTAGCAGTAGATGAACCAGCAGTCCTTGGGACCGGGACCGATGTTCTCAAAGCAGCCGCGCTTGCTCTTTTCCTGGGGCTCGTCGACGTTGGGCGTGGGGCCACCCTGGGCAGACGGGGGTTGCTTTCGGCGGAGGGTGTTGCCGTTGCGCTTGAAAAGGCCGGCCTCGCCAATCTCTTCATCTCGGCCGAGGAGGGACTTGCCGCGCCGCACGCCGCCCTGGGGCGCATTGCCGGTCGCTGCGCAAAACAACGCACGTCAACACGCCGAAAACGGCAAGAACTGATCAAATGTTGGACTAACCCGAGGGCATCACATCGACGCGGCTGCCGTCGGCAACATGGTTGCGGTAGTGCCACTGGCGGTGGCCAGGCTCAATCTTTTCGCGGTCGGGCCGGACGAGGCTCTTTTTGCGACGCATGTCCGCGCCGTAGTCCTCCGGCTCGTGCGGCGGGGGCGGGTGCTGGGGCAGTGTGTTGTCAGATTTCGAGAATGACACGCTCGCCTGCGGCCCGGGGGGCTGCGAGGACGAGCGCGGCGGGGCAGCTCTAGGCGGCCGTGCGCTCATGGCGGGGACGGCGTGGGGGTCGTTGGGGTCGGGACCGGGGGTGGGTCAGTGTTGGGGGTCGGAGGGCGTCACCGGGGGGATGTTGGTCGTCGCCGCAGGAGGTGCTGACGCCGCGAGGGTCGCGCAGACGGAGAGGGCGGACGTTGAGGTCGTGGTCGTCGGGCAGAGTAAGCGAGCAGCCCCCTTGTCCTTTCCGGTTGTTTGTGCACGTGTGGCGCGTCATCGCTTGTTGCATTTTTAATTTCCCGGCGATCCTGCTCCTTTCGGCCACCGTGGGATCACTATCAGTGAGATGGAGCCGCGGCAAACGTGCGCTCTAGCAACATCCCCGAACAAAATCACAGAAAATAACACAAAATTAACTGCGCATACACCCCAACTCTCACGTCATTCACGTCATGGCCCCTCATTCCTTCGGCCAAGTTCGGTCCATTGGCGATCAAGAAGCTTGGCTTGTCCGGCACATTGCTTTTACTCGCCCTGGGCTGCTTAACAACGCCCCTCATGGCGGGGCAAGGTTTCGCTTTCGTCCGTGAAATTCCAATGAGACCGTGGTCGCACAAGAACGAGGCATCGTCCTCGTTGCCCAAGTCCTTGCTCGACTCCACCATGCCCATGTGAATGCAGCCGTCAAATTAGCGCCAATCGAAAAGCCTGTCGTGGGGCAAACCAGGCCACAACCAAGTCTAATTGAATCCACTCAACTTTACGTCGTAACCCCAATGTATATAAAGACCGCCGAGATCGCCAAGCCAAAATTACGAACAACGCAAAAGCGCCCAAACTTGCCGGGCACGCCGATAGCCACGCCCCCAGCACAGCCTGACCGATGTCTAAAGTTAAATGTTCGTTTATTTATATCTCATAAACAATCGAGACCTAAATACCCGCGGCACCAGTCCGTAGAACAAACAACAAAAAGAACGCCAAGAGAATGTGGAAGGATATCACCAGGGACACACGTCCATTCAAAACAGATGCAATTTAGATCCACCTCTTCCTCTCCAACGCCCGCATATACTCCCTCTTGGCCGAATGACTGTTCTTCTTCACAATCGCCACCTTGCGCCTGCACGTCTTGTGTGTCGGCTTGACCGTCGGCGCAGCACTCGTCCGGGACTTGGTCGTGCTCGCACTCGTCGTCACAGGATCGGCAGGCGTCGGCGCCGGGTCCGTGGGCGCAACCGACGACCCGGAAGACGTAGACGTTCCTGAAGAACTCGGTGCAGCAGCTGACAAAGACGCAGAAGAGGACGAAGGCACAGGCGCAGGGCTCGAACTCCCACCCGACACAAACGCAGCGACATTCGGCCCGACCTGCGGCCACGACTGGGGCTGGTTCCAAATATCTGCACAACTCTCAATGCCCAAACCCACCATCCTACAAAAACTAGACTCACCTCCGAAAATAGCGGGATCGCCCTGCGTGTACACCCCTGGGATACTCACAAGCTCGTTCTGGCTAGGCACACCGCTCCCACCACCCGTCACGCTCAGCTGCGTGCAGCTCGGGTAAAACTGCGGCGCGCCGGCTGAATGTAGCGCCACCAGTTCCAGCCGCAACAGATAATTCCCGGCCTGGATGTTGGACGGGATCGTCTGCGTCCACGAATTCCCCGCTTGGATAAGTTTATCCGAGGCCCAAAAAAACTGGGTGGCGTCGATCAGACCTTGGCTGGAGATTTTGAACCAGACAGCACCAGAGCCGTCGAACGCGTTGCAGTTGCCATTACAATCTTCACCAAAATATCAATAAAAACAATCCAAACAGTAGAAGGTGAAGGACGTACTGGCCATGTAAACCTGCACCGGCCCTTTATGATCAGCCGGCCACCGGTTCATCACCCAAGTCACATCCTGCCCCGCCGCAACACTCGCAGTCTGCCCATTCCCCTGCTGCCCATTCTTGTTACACGTCAGCTCGGCCGCATCAAAGTTGACTATCGCCCAAATCAGGTCAATCGCAAGAAAACAAAGGAGCGAGGGAAACAAACGTACTGGGTCCGTCGTCTGCGACTTTGCGCACAACAGTCTGCGGAACAGGCGTCGCATACGGATCTTCGAACGGGTGGAAGGCCTGGTAGACTGTTCCACCGATGGTAGCGTTTTGAACGTAGCCGTGCGCTCGGACGGTCGAAGCGCCCGCAACAATCAACGCAAGCGTCGATCCCAATAACATATTCGGCAAAAACAAAAAAGGTCTGGTGTAGAGAGCGAGTCGAGTCGATCGAGCTGGTCAAGTGTAAGTTAAGAGAAGAACAAAGGTTATAATTAGGAAGGCACGCGGCGGCGGAGCGCAGATCAATCAGGGAAGACGGTCAGCTAACGATACAGCAACGAGGCTGGACACGAGCGAGGAGCGTGGTTAAGGAACACGAGCACAAAAAGGGGAGGGTGGTACTTTCGGGGGGCTCTCGTCAGCTAGGTTGATGCCACCCTCGCTCAAACTGCGAGGGGGGAAGGCTTCTGGGGCGGACGCTCCACAGCTTCGACGTCGTTCATAACGAGCTCGGTAGAAATATCGCAAAAAGAAGAGACCACCACGCAACCAAACGACTTACCGAGTGTGAAAGAAAAGAGAGACGGGTCACAGAACCAGACGAACAGAAAAATCCCAGTCGAGGGAGGAGGGAGACAAA
Source organism: Ceratobasidium sp. 414 (assembly GCA_019616945.1). Lineage (NCBI taxonomy): Eukaryota > Fungi > Basidiomycota > Agaricomycetes > Cantharellales > Ceratobasidiaceae > Ceratobasidium > Ceratobasidium sp. 414. Next base: position 39,857 of record WSTK01000199.1, on the reverse strand, counting down.
AGCAAGTTTAGGTCGTCGCGAGCGAGCGGGGCGAATTAAATGGCCACTGTCCACGGTTCATTACGGAACTTCGCTCGTCTAGGATACGGACTAGGCTGAACTTTTTTTCACTCTCCACAACTCGCTAGCCCACATGTGCGTTTTCGTAGCCAAAATCAAAATATCCAAAGATTAAAGCAGCCTAATCATCGAGCCAGCCTCGCAAGGGGCAGCACATTTTGGGCAGTATATGCGCTCTTCGGGCTGGATATCCCTGTTGATTTCGCCCGCTTCCTGTTGTCGCTAAGGTGATCCAATTTTGTGTGGCTGTGCTAGGGGATTTAGATTTCGGCTCCGGTCCTGAAAGTTGACAGTTGTATTCCACCCCATCACCCTGGCACCACTAATCGGTTGGATGTTTGCCAACTTGAAGAGAAATAGCCGTGTCGCGTAAGTTGTAGCCCATGCCCGCTCGCAGAATTTGGAGGTTAGCGGTGTTTATATGCGCCGCTGGATCGTCAAAAGAATTAGATGTATTCCTCCTCTCTTCTCGCGCGTTGCCGCACACAGGGACCGGCCCCGCCACGACAATGTAACATACATGACCTGAAAAAATCCACGCACCCCAATCCCGAAACATGAAGATGAGAAAGTTGACCGACATGGGTGCTAAAATTCGTCACTTGGCGATTGTCGTAGAGCATAAAAAGCGAGCGGACTCCTCTCCATCCTCAGCTAGAGTAGAATTCAGCTCTCATTGCAATATTTTGGGAGTTTTGACATACCCGATTATAGACTGAAGATGCACTCGGCCGAGCCTTAGGGTCGTTATCCCAGCAAGCTTTTAGCAACGACCACATCCAGTTTTCCTGCCCATTTTGGAACGTAAACTCCTCCGGGCATTTTGGGAGCTGCCCTCTGTCGAGAGCTCGAATGATGGCTCTATCGACCTTGTATTCGGCGTAGGGCACTCTTCCCGTCACGGTTTCCTGTGCTGTGTTAGCTGAGAGTTGGCGGGAATCAAAGGGCAGACTAGCGACGTACCAGCAAGGTCTACGAAAGAAGAGGTGAGCATAGACCAAAATAACTAGTAGCATATTGAGGAAACGCACCATGCCGAGTGCATATACATCCGTCTGGGTCGTTCTTGCAGCGGCAGCCTCTTCGTCATCGTCACTCAAAAGTAGCTCGGGGGCCTGTAATCGACTGTCTAACAATCAAGAAACTTGCCCTTGTGTCACTCACCATCCATCTAAGGGTCCCCCCGCCAACGTTAGTGGTCTCCGTGAATGAAAGCGTACAATTTGATAGAATCGAGTGATCAAAGTCGCTGAGTTTGGCCATGCCATCCCGGTCGACCAGCACGTTACGCTAAAAGCAGAAAGGGCGGTTGCAGATTTAGTGAATTGGACATACGTGGTCAATTTTGAACGCCCACCGCTTTTAGATCCCCATGCACCTATTAACTGCAAGTTAGCACACGTAGAGGTTAATCAAAGTAATATCACAAAATACCATGTTGATGCTATGGAGATATGCGACCCCTTTGGCCACCTGAACACACTGTTCGGGTCTGTCAATATCCCTTGCGTAGGGTTTAGTGTATTGGCGACTTACCAGCCCGTACCGATCAGCACCTGGGTATTTTCGAATGTATTCTTCCAGGTTTCCGTTGTCCATCCAGGGCGATACCATGCCCAAATGTCCCTGGAATACAACAACACCAAGAAGTTGCTGGACATTTTCGTGCTTCGTCTTGGACCAAACGTATAGCTCACGCATCGCACGCTTTGCTCGAAATAAATCATCAATAAAGCTCCAAAGGCGGGCTCCGGGTGGAGGGTAACCTACCTTGAGAGCCTTTCGCGATGTGTCCTGAGCCAACAAGTGATGTCGAAGTGCCTTGATTGCGACAGTCGTCCCATCCCGCAGCCTCCCGCGGTATATATCTCCAAAACCTCCTCCTGCAATTGCACTGGAAGGCTGACCACCAGAGTCTATCTGTGAGGAAAGATTCGTGCATCCATGGCGTATCAAGCATTCGAACATCTCCTGTACAGACTAGGGAACAATTCATATGGTTTAAGTTAATGCTGTAATACCGAAACCTTACCATTCTACTAGACGCGACTGTGAAAAGCAGTGGTCTATATCGGCGGGTCGCTCGTATCGGCTCCTCGGGTTGCGGTGCGGGATAACTAGTATCCGTACCCTTGTTGTGTAGGTAATCGATGAAGTTAAATGACTGGCTACCTCCCGTAGAGCTTAAACGAGAAATAGCCATTGGGGTATAGATAGGAATGAGATTGTCGAATGTCAAAGTAGGTTCGCCTGTGCCTATTCCAATGGGGCGGGCTGCGAGATGGTTCTAGAAAGCCGGGTTCACGGAATTGCACTAGCCAGGATACACTAACACGAACCTTTATCATTTTAACGGCGGCATTGACAGCGTTTCTCTGAGGACGTGCGCACACATATGGGTATCAAGGTCAAGATGGTGGCCCACGGACTCACAGAGGCGAGCCACTCCGGGCGCTTAAACCCTAGACATTGAATACCTGCATGATTGCATTCATTGCAGCTGCTCGCGTACCGGTATGAGCTAGAAGAACACTTCTATAACCTCAAATGAATGACGCGTGGTCATATGGTGCAAGTTAACTGGAACCTACTTGTTGTCGTATCTGGCATGTAATGCAGGTATCCATGTGGGGATAGGAGGCTGAAGGATTATCGGGGAAATCTAGAGGTGGGTGCGATTCGTGCCAGTATAATATACAGTAGTCAGAGTCCTGATCTGTTCTTAAGGTTTTATGCAAGGATTCACACCAGCAAGGTGGTGGAAGACCAGACACATATAAATTAGGGGTGCACAGCTTTGCCCCGGGCCAGGGCCCAGCTGTCAGCTGATCAGCTCGCACGTGATCTTGCTGGGTGATAAGGGCGAATTGCCTGCCCTGAGTAACGGGCAACCGGCTAACAGGAACCGGACGTTTGCACACAACCACAACTCGAGCGACACTGGTAGTCTATAGGTATACCGGCCGGAATAGTTCACTCTACTTTGTTTCAGTCAGAGAACCCCACCATGCAAGTATTTTGTACAATAATCTTGGACGGCAGCTGACGCTTCCTACTCCCACAGTGTTCATTAAATCACCATGGCATCCTCTCCAGCGGGATTCAAGGGACCTTTCATTTGCCACGCCGACGTACGTCGCGTATCTTCTCCTCCCGGCGTTTCCTGCTGACCACTGTCGCCTTTCATTTCGCCCCAGATCCAAATCCAAGAAGGTAAAGGCGACATCTTCGAAGCAGAGTTCCGTAAAGTGCGTGAATGCGCCAACTCGGACAAGGAGCCTGGGTGCATTGAGTTCCGGACGAGCCGGAACGGGGACCGGTTTTTGGCTTTCGAGCAGTGAGTGATTCATTTCGGTTTGCGCGTTGGGCTGGTTGCTGATGTAGGGTGTGAAGGTATGAGAACTTGGAGGCGCTCAAGACGTGAGTATATATCAGGTTGGTTCATGGATGGTCTAGGAGCTGACGGGTTTGGGGTATATTAGGCATGGCGAGACTGACGTGTTCAAGGCTTTTGTTGGGGTGGTGAAGAACCTCCACTCTCGGGTAAGCCGACTAATCTGCAGTAGCTGTTGCACTGGATAAATCTGACATGTTACGCGAAGCCTCCCGTCGTGCTGTTCTATGAGGAGGTGGGTTTGGAGGTTTATGCTTCATGCGGCTAAACTTACATGTCTAATTGCAGATTGACAACGCTCCCCAGCCCAAGTACAAATCTAAAATGTGAAGATACATGCATGAGCTGTTGTGGAATGAATAGACCGGGAATTATAACATCCGTAAATCTCTTTGTCGCACAAATTAAGTCTGGGCTCCATCGGGTCGTTACCGCGAGGCACTCCCGCACGTGTTCGATCAAGGGTCCGCTAGTATACCTCTGCGCGAGCAGGACGCGTCCTCTCCAGCTCGTCCACCACACCAGCTACTGTTTTCTTGACCTACCACAAGTTTTTCCAACGATACAGTCATGTCTACGTATTTCGATACCGTGAAGAAGGTGTGTTACAACCCATGGAACGCACACGGCGCGACCGTTGACGATGCGCCCTGAAAAACCAGTCTTTTGCCGATGTACCTGTAACTGAGCAGGGCGTCGAGACAACCTCGTTTCTCGATGCCTGTGACGGTCTTGTAGCGTTGTTCGGTATGAGTTCTCGATTGAATTTCGCGTCGCCTCTGGCACTTATTTATATCATTTAATTAGACCTCCTTGGTTCCGCCGCGTTCACCATGGTTCAGAGCGATCTCAGGGGAAACATCGCGGTAAGAAGCGTTTTGGTGAGGAGCATGGTGTGTCTCTAACGCGCCTTGGGATATAGAAACTTCGTGTTCGTCAGACGTCTCATCCGGCCGAGTCGGTCACACTCGAGAAACTCGTCGAGAATGAGTGGAAGGAGAAGAAACGCCCCGCGACCGAGGGTTTAATGTGGCTACTTCGGTAAGCAATTGCCATCTTTGACACGGGAATTTCCTGACGTTTGGTCATGTTGTTAGTGGCTTAGCATTTACTTGCGTTGCTTTGCAAAAGTCCCAGGCAAACAACGAGGATGAGCTGTCCATGTCGTTTAGTTCGTCATACGAGGCCACGCTCAAGCCACACCACAACTTTGTGGTGAAGGGTGCCTTTGCGGTATGTCTGTTCGTTCTTATTTTGTTTTCCTCTATAATTAATTGGTCTTATGGCACAAGGTGGCAATGAAGGCTTGCCCATACCGCAAGGATTTCTATGAGAAGCTTGGGTCCCCACCGGAAAAGGTCCACGAGGAGCTCGATAAGTGGTTGGATGCGCTGCACAAGGTCGTTACTCGGATGGAAAAATTTTACGAGGACGGCGGGTACAAAAAGGGGTTCTAGGCTCCTACGTTCCCCGTGCGCGATTGTAATACTGCCTTAGCTTTCAATTTATCAATATGAAGTTCTGTGACTATATTCCGCCTGTCTTGGACAAATATATCCATGGCTTACGTGAGCACTAAACAACGATCACGTGGCGCATTGCTCCATAACACAAGTTGTCGTTTCCCAGCTGTAAATTCCCTTTAGCCATACTTGTACTCTTGCTTTGAGCATCTCACCTGTAGCCCATGTCCGAGTCGCCAAATCAGCTTGCAAAACGGAAGCGAGTGCTAGGAGTTGATGCGGCGAACATCATCGAGGGGTCAGACTCACGAAGAGCCAAGCGCCGCAAAGATGGATCCTCGGTGAAGGTATCGGAGTCTGCGAGTTCGGCGGCGGGGGACGCTTCAGTCGATATAGAAGGGGAGGAGGGTGGAGGGGGCGGAGAAGGGGTGCAAGTTGCTGCTGGGACTGAGGAGACGCGGCAAAATGCCACTGAGCTTGGGATGAAGCTGTTGGAGACGCTGAAGAAAGCTACGAATGGCAGGTAAGACATGTTTGTTTACTCGACACTTGTGTTGTCGCTGAACATTTTTGTGCGTTCCCAGCGGTATACACCTCGCGACTGAATTTATTAGGCTGCCCAACAGGCGACAGTATCCGGATTATTATGTGCAGATCAAACAGCCAATTGCCTTCGATGACATCAGGGTCGGTCCCACCTTACCCCCACCCAATACACAGAGTGCTTACGTCTTCGTGTGACTAGGTAAAACTCGATGAAAAACGCTACGCGTCCTTTGAAGGCGTCAAGGCTGATTTCGACCTATGTTTCTCAAACGCGAAAAGATACAACCTCAAAAACTCGGACATCTGGAATGCGGCGCGGGATTTACAAGTGTGTATTGACTTCTCTACCCTTGTACTCGAGGTCATCTCAAAATTGGTTTCGCGTAGCGTCTTGCCACCTCAACGTACAGGACGTTAAAGCCCAACGCGCCGGATGCAGAAACAAAGAGTGAGGACGAGGACGACGATGGCCATGAGAGCCCATCGAAGAACGGTGGCAAACGCAAAGCTGGTCGTCCACCATCATTACATGGCAAGTATTTATCGCGGTTGAACAAGCTCATCGAAAAAACGGACTCTCGGTCAGTGCACAGAAACCTTCAGGTTTCGACTGACCACTTACACTTGTTTCTCTGGTAGCGGCAACTACCACTCGGACGTATTCATGGATTTGGTTTCCAGAAAGGATTACCCAGACTACTACCAAATAATCAAGAAGCCAATATGCCTTAACCAGATTCTTGTGAGCAAATACACTGGCCTCGCTCAATATCCCCTCTCATTTTTGTTTATAGAAACGTATCAAGTCGTACACTTCTCCAAAGGCGTTCATGGACGACGTGGAACTTGTGTTTACAAATGCGACCACCTATAATGAAGATCACTCACAAATCTGGGAAGACGCCAAAATACTGCAGGCAAGCTCGGTTTGTTTTATTCGGGAACGTGCTTACGAGCCACAGCACTCTAGGCAACTTTCCATTCGTTATGTGGCGATTGGCGAGCAGAATACTCGGACGCAGGCGCTTCCGGTAACGCAGTACCCAAACTCAAACTCAAGGTCCCGCCGACCAAAGCAGATCCCGTCACGGTCCGGTTGCCCCATATGGGTGGTGCTTCTGCGACTCCCCAACCCCAACAGCCTCAGCCTACAACTACAGGTACTCCTGCACAGTCTCGGCCCCTGGCACAAGCGGTATCTACCCCGTCTTCTTCGGTCATAGCCCAACCTGCACCTGGCTATGCACGGCCTACCCCACCGGCGATACCTGCTCATCTCCAGGCTTCTACTCCTGCCCATGCCTCTCGGTCACCCTCGGTACAAGTCCCACACCCGCCTACGATCACTGGCGTGGAGCTCGTGGCACTACCAGCGGGACGGCGTATCGCTGTCAACCAAGGCGGTATCACGAAGCTTAGTTCGTGGGCTTTACGGCTAGGCGAACAGGAGACCAGCATCGCGGTTACCGTACAGCTTGCCTTTGAGCGCGCGTCAACGCCAGGACCCACCCAAAACGGGGTAACTACAAACGGGAGTGGAAATGGAGAGACACCTGATCCTGTGGAGATCAAGTGCAATGCCGTTGTGCTTGCATCCAAAGCTATACCAATTGGGGAGGGGGCGAAAAAGGCAAGATGGGACACACCGCTTGCGCTCGGGGCAAACACGCTCGAGGTTCGGGTGAAAGGGACTGGCCGACCGGGAATCGTGTGGCGGATTTCGGTCGACCGTACGATGTAGGATAGAGTTTAGCGGGGTACTTGGTCGTTCGAATCGGGAATGGGGTGTTTTTGTTCAACTTCACCTTGGTATATACTCTTTTATTCTGGTTTGTGACTTCAGTTTTTATGTAGATTTTAATTGTGCCTTCTAATTATTCGCTGCTTTGATCTTGATTTTGGCTGCATCGTACGCAACTACGCTCTTGAAATGAAGTAGGAGCTGGGAGTGGCTCGTCGTGATAAGTCGGTGGGCGTGGCTCGGTTAAATGTATGTACCCCTTTAATTTGTACCCCGGTGATTTATTTGTCTACCCTTTTCTACACGAAACCTTCCCCCAAATATCTTCGCACCATGCCAGAAGTGATGAGCGGTGTGTTGACGCCTGTTTGTTGGCCCTTTTCAGATTCGGGTGGTACAGCCACCGCAGCATCAGCTACTACTTCCCACCACCGGCTCGATTCATCACCGCTTTTATCGTCAGTCGTAATGTTAGTTAGCTGCCCTATATTGTCGATATAATGTGGTCGTTTGCTAATGAATTTGTATGCTATAACCAGATTGCCCCGAACCCGCGTTTCCTACATTTGCCCAGTCTCTGACAACTCGTAACCTATGGATAATTCTCCGACTGCCCTGTTCGATTCATATGCCCAAGATTTCCAACAATTGATAACCTCTGTTCGCGAAAAGCTCGAGGCTCCTAGCTTAAGTGGCGAACAGCGAAAAGCCTCGCTTCGCCGGGTGGAAATTGAGCTGGATGAGGCCGACGAAATGATCTCACAGATGGAGGTGGAAATTCAGTCAATGCCCCAGAGTGTTCGAGGAACGTACAACACTCGTGTTCGCGGGTTCAAGACCGAACTTGCGCGCTGGAAGAAGAGCGCCGTAAGTCATTTACCTCCCATCGCCACACTCCTCGGCTGACGTGCTCCTATGATCCGCAGAAGGACCTCCACCTTCAGTCCTCCCGCTCAGAGCTATTCACACACGGAACTTCTGGCGGCGACGACCCATACGCGGACGATACTGCCAACCAACGTACTCGCCTCCTTGCAGGGACTCAGTCTTTGACCGATTCGTCTCGCCGACTCGAGGATTCTCACCGCATCGCACTAGAAACGGAGGATGTTGGAACTGACATTTTGCGCTCGCTTCGTGTCCAACGCGAGCAAATGTAAGTTGGGCAGTTATCGTAAGGTTTTATGACTAATAGCCGTACCTGTGCAGTGAACACACAAGAGATACTCTCCAAACCGCTGACCGGAGCATTGACAGGGCGAGCGGGACTCTCAAGCAAATGATCCGACGGTAATGTTTTCCCCACCCAACTGTTCCTATTCTGACTCTCGCCCAGGATGTACCAGCAGCGATATGTAACATGGGCCATCATCGCAGTCCTCGTCCTTTTAATTGGTCTTATCTTGTGGTTCAAGCTCAGTTAGTTTTTTGGTGCCGACCTTTGTATTCTGGCGTTTCCCCTTTGTTTCTGATCGCTGGGCTATCGGACAGACAAGATTGGAGGCAAGAATGGTGCGACGTAGCCTTTTTCCACGTTCCTTATATTACTGTGACCACTTATACAAAATTGTTTGAGTATGACCGTCTGCAGCACATAAATTCGAAAAACAGGCCCGTTACCACGGGAATCACGTGATTTAACCATAAATTAATGATCCGCCCAGCATGAACTCAAAGAACCTTGTTGAACCAGCGCAACACTTTGGTGCATTTCATTGATCCATAGCCAGCCAAATCTATGTCATTCAACCAATACTCCTTAACTGCCGTAGATCTCTTCCTTGCCACCCGCATCCCACCACTCATCAACCGCGGCATACGCATCGTACCCAAATTGGTACTTATTTTTGGTCTGATCCGCCCACTGGTTCATGTTACCCTCCCACATCGGGTCCCCGATAGCTGACACTCCGTCATTCGGCCGACCGTCTAGCGCCTCACGTTCTCTTCTCAGTCTCTCTTCTTCCCACTTCATGGCTCGGCCCATGTCTGCGTCACGACCTTCTTGTGCGGGCCCATCGGGAAGGTGAAATATGAACTGATTCAACCGAGCAGATTGCTGAGACTCGGACGTCCTTGAGAGTCGAAGCTGCTGATATGCCTTGAGAAGCTTGGGCAAATCACTTTCAGTACGCAGCCTAGCCAAGAGGCTTCCTAGGACAGCTGCGTCTTCGACCTAATCGGGATCATTATAGTTTCTTAGCCCCCTTTGCCGGAGATTTACTTACGGCCATAGCAGCACCTTGCGCACGATAAGGCTACATTGTGTCAGCAAAACTGGGCCAGGGAGTACTTGAGGGTCTGGGTACCTACCAGCATTGGATGGCACGCATCTCCTAACAAAGTAACCTTGCCCTCGTCGTGAACCCACTTTTCAAGAGGCTCTCGATCGGCAAGAAGCCATTTGAGGGGAGAAGGGACAAGTTGTAGTATTTTCTCAATCCTTTCACGCATGTGGCGCATATCAGTAGTCAAAAGACAGAAAAACAAGAAAGTGCTGACCTCGGCTCCCAACCGCTGAAGTCCTTGCGCATATCATCAACGTTCCCCATGGCTGTCCAGCTCTCCACCGCAGGAGCACTACCGTCCCGGCCATCAGGGTGAAGGAGCACAATGTTGTACTCCTTACGGCTCCGAATGCAATAGCCCATTACGTGGCGCCCCGGGCCCATCCATGCTGTCATCTGCGGCGATGGAAGGCTGTCTCAGCTCAATTATCCTTGCGACCGCCCCCTTACCTCAGGATGATCCAATAGTTCCTTTAATTGAGGGTCGCCCATCATTCTTTCAGCAGGAATAATGGCGCTAAAATGGGCAAGAGTGTTCAGCTGAAATACTACACTGTGCCTAGAACCACGCACCGGTATGCTGCATCTCCTGTCGGCCGCGGCCTGTCTGGCGCCCCAACAACTACTTCGCGTATCATGCTCTTCACCCCATCCGCTCCGACTATGAGATCGCAGACAACTTCACCAGTCGAGAGTGTCAACGAAGGCTTGGAGGGGTTGATGGATTGGACATGGGACGACAGCCGAATGGTTACTCCGACAGCTTGTGCCAGTTCATATATCATACGATGAAGGTCTGCGCGCTACGATATTATAGAGGTTCAGCATGCATATCCGTCGGAACATACTCAAGCAACACTAACATGGACATGATAGTAGGGCGAACCGTGATCCTGCTCCATCTTGGATCCCCATGTCGAGTATCCGACCTTCTCCCCCGTTTTATCTTGATACGGATGGAAATATAATGTGAGTCTTGCCCCTGAGCACTCTGTTAAGCTCGGACTTACAGCGCCGAAATACTACGGCCTCTGGTATTACAGCTGAGAACGCGCATTTTAAGCACCATCGGATAATTTCAGCACGCATCCCCAACAATAACGAGACCCGTAGACCTACCCAACTCGTCTAGCTTCGTTTTTAGCCCCCATTTAATAAGTATACGGGAAAGGTTAGGAGTAACTTGTATACCAGCTCCGATCTGCGAGGCCATCACGCATTTAGTCACCCTGCAAGAAGTTGCCGGCTATAAAAAATACATCACCTCGCCAATACTACGCGCTGTTTCAAAAACGGTAACATCGTGCCCAGCAGTTTTCAAGCTGTAGGCGCATGCTAGGCCTCCGATCCCACAACCGACGATTGCAATGTGTAAACGAGTGCCTGGAATCCGCTCGTCGTGGAGACCACGAGTGGCCATTGCGATGCCCATGGCGCGCGTTTAAACCCGGAATCCGATAAAGAGGCTGGCGAGGTTATAGGCCTTCTGGCAGGTTTTATAGCTGGCAAGTCAAAGGCCTCGAGTGTTATAAGGATTTGCCACGTCCAGTTGAGTGGAGTCAAGGAGGGTGGGCCAAGCCAATTGGACGTGTGGCACCCCCCTTTTGAAGCTTCGACTCGAACAGCCCGTGCAGCCGCCCTCTGTAGATCCTAAGTAGACCGGGCCGTTCTGTATTCAGAAACGCTCGGAAAGAAGGCGAGAGTAAATATTCCGTCCCTGGATGCTCATGCCCCTAATTGTGTTGCCATTTTGGGGTTAAACCCGTGGCGCTCAATGACCTCGTTGCACCACTACTCTCCTGACCGCGTTGGTCGGGTTTCGATTAACCGCCTACGCCAACGCATATACAAGCGGTCCTGGACCATCGCAATCACGAAGTAGATCTCGCAAGGCAATATACCGGGTTTGACTTTCCATGTATATGCAGAGCAAAAAGTTCAAACCAGGCAATGGCAGTATTGTATACACATCGATCCCAAAGCCTGGGAGTACCCCCGTTTTTGTATTAGCCACAGACGCCCTCTTCTTGTCCACGGCCGGAACGTGGGTGGGCGTTGGTGGTTAATCTTTCAACCTGGGAAGGCCGTTATCTTTCAAAGTTTTGTTCACAGAATCAAGATGCTTGAGGAACTGCGCATCCAAATTGTCCCACATAGCAGGATTGTGCACTGGCATGCGGTTTTCTCAGGACTTCTCCAATATAATGTCAAGGACTGCATGGGACTTACCGTGCAATTTGCCGCTCCTCTTCATTGCATAGTCAGTCAGTGTGAACATTTGATTCGATTCCATCATGAAGGCTAAAAGAATACCCGGGATGCCGTAAGTGACGGGGTGGGTCGAAGTGAACGGAGTGTAACACACAGATTGTTCCTTCATTAATGCGCACCGGTTGGAGATCCGCCTCGCTTGCGGCCTTAAATTCTTCATAGGCAACTAACCAGAATAAAACAATAAGTTACGACCAGTGTGCAAAGCGAGAAAGAAAGTCACCGCCGTGAGCAACATGTCCGCATTCATAGCTGGCGCCACCGGGAGCAAAATCGTCACTCCGGCCACCATAGTTGCCTATACGAGTCTAAGCCCAATTGTCGAAATGAGAGTAAATCGGAACCGACTTGCCATATATCAAACCCATGAACTCTGAGGCGCTGAAAACCGATAATGAACTGGGGATCTGCAGATGTATGCGATAAGACACTCACGCGTTACGATGGTAGTAAGGTGGGCGATAGGTATGGCTTGCCACATCCCAACGTGGGCTGAAAATCAAAAAGTCGGTCAGAGGGGTTCCTGCCGTTTTAGACCTGGCCGTCAGCACGCAAAAGATGGACCTGCGCGTGAAGGATTAGGCTGAAAGGTTACCAGTAATGAATGGGGGGCTGCACATACGGGTCCATGTGATCTTTGGAGATCGAACCAACGTTTATGAATTTCTCAAGAGCATATTTGTATGGGACATAACTTCTCGTGGGAGTTGCGATGTGAGCAACATGATCTGAGTAACACGTGCTTAGTACTCACTTTCCGTGATACGCGACAACGTCAAACGGTGTATGGTTCTGCTTGCAAGAGAACAGTTTGCCTCCCAGCTTGTAGACAACTAGTAATCCGGTATAGAACATCAATTAGGTCGGGATAGCCACCACGGGAACAACCAACCACTTACCCTCCCAAGGTGACTGATCTAGCTCGAAGCTAGCAACGGGGAACTCGAAATCCCGGGGATTAGCCAAACCATTCGCTCCCAAAGGACCAAGCTCGGGCAACTCAAAATGAGATCCATATATCTCTTGTACATCTATCGGTTTCCACGCATGAATCAGCGATTCGCCTACCCAGGATCGGTACAGAAATATGAACTCACAGCCCCGCGAACCACCATCTGGTAACTTAACCTTGAATCTCACTCCCCTCTGCACCACACAAATTTCGCCTGGGCGGACCATCATCTGGCCAAACTCGGTTTGGATATCAAGTCGCCCGAGCTGCGGGACGAATAACAGGTCGCCGTCAGCGTTGACTATTGCGCGCTTGTCCATAGAAGTGTTGGCGGTGTATATATGGATGGCAAGGCCTTCATGCAGGGTTGGGTCGCCCGAACCAGCCAGGGTCTTAAGGCCGGTGAGGAAATCGGTTTTGTCAGAGGAGGAGGGGAGGGAGAAGGGACGCCATGCTGAGAAGAGATGTGTTTAGTTGGAGTGTAGGCGGGTATAGAGCTTCATTCAAACTTACCCAACTGTGTAGGACTGAATCGGACCCTCGGGTTGAGCGGGAAAAAGTTGGACTCGAGCTACGCACATGGGCATATCAGTCGCTGAACACCACTTAATCTAAATGATGCCGACATCTGGGTTGTCCGGGAGTTCGGTGAAACCTTGGTGAGCTACGGCAGGTCGAACCCTGTAGAGCCATGCGTATTGGTTGTCTTTGCGGGGTGCTACAAACGCAGTTGCGGTGATCTAACTGGTGTCATCCTGGGTTTATCTGTCGTCCATTCGCCATGCGCACCTGCTCCGCGTATAGATCGTACGCGCACTTCTGCGGGCTGTTCTGTCCTTCGGGTAGAACACCAGGGCTAAAATGGCAAGTTACAAATCGCCGGAGATAAATATAGAACATATACATACACGGCTTCACTTGCAAATTTGTTGCCGAATCCAACCTAACGGCCAACTGTTAGTTTCACTCGCATATACTGGGACCTTGTCTGACCTGATATTGGTAGGGGTCTTTCTCAGTGGATTTGGTTAGGAATGCAGATTTCGCGGTGATACTTGTAACATTGCGGTTATACTGTTGGCGAGTGAGTGGTGTTAGGTAACTAATGGCATCATAAAGTACGGTAAAGCGCACTGAAAAACGGAAGGACGGAGCACGAAGAGCACGGGCGATATGGCACAACATGGTAGCGAGAAAAGGCGATAAGTAGCGGAGTTGTTGGAGAACAGTCCGGCTTATAACTACGGGCGTCCCCTGGTAGAATCCCTGTTGGGGGCAAATCAAAGCCTGGTGAAGTCGGTGGAGGCTGATTCACGTCGTGTTCCGTAGGTTGAACAATTTATCCAAACGGTTCATGAAGCCAGAAGGCACATTTCGTGGAAAAAAGCCTCCTTTTAAGGCTGTTAGCGCGCCCCGGATCAGGTAGTCCCCCCCATGTGGATCAAAAGTCACACAGCAGGCTGACGGAGGTAACGAAAGCGTATATATGCTATGATTCTGCGAGTAAATTTAATTTCAGAAATTATGATAAAATGTTGCATGCTGACGTTGCGAGTCTGACACTCGGTTGTGAAATTGAGAGCTCGGCACGATTTTGATATCCGGCACAGGGGTCTAGAATTAGATGACGGATTGGTGTATGGGACAAACCCCTCTCCCGTCTTCGTGTTCCAAAGGACCTTACCGCATCTCTCAGTGCTATGGGTAATGTTGTCTTGAGGTGCCGACTCCTGCGGTAACGCACTAGAGCGAATCTACTAGGCCAGTATGCGTGTTGCCCCACACGTCAACACCTTGGAATTGTGTGGGACTCGAGCTGGCAGTCCCGAATGCCAATCTGGAGTGTCTCTGAATAAAAAACGACTCTACATGCAATGAGTAAACCTATTTTTGATGGTTATTTTGGCTAAGCTTTGCCCTACTACAAGCTTGCTTTTCGCTGCGGCTGGCTCCCAGAGCAACAAGTCCGGCACTGCTCTTCAATGAACCTTGGACGAATGTCCGAGCTTCCTCGACCTCACCGCCTCCACATTAACACTTTAGACCCCACGGCTATTCGTTCGTACTCACACTGGTGCCGCAGCACGCGCCTTGAAACCCTCAACCGCGACTAGACCCTCTTTCTGCGCCTTCTTATGACGCCTCTTTCACTGTGGATACCCATGACATCGAGAAATACCTTTCTCATCTTCAGAGGACAGAAAACGCACCCAGAAGCACGGCGGCGGACCCAGGGGGGGCAGTTTAGATGAGCTGGGCACCACATCCCCTGTCGCTTACGGTGAACATGACATCATTGCCACCCTCATCTCCCATGCTGTGCGACCTGCAGGCAAAGTTAGTGGGTTTTGTGCAGGTGGGGCGCTGGTGATGTCAGAAGTGGAGCATATCCCGAGCCACGTTCCGCCTGTGGGTTTGCTTCCGCGCTGAACGTCATTAGCCTATTTGGGAGTGTTGATTTTGAATGTGGGGAAGCCAAGGACGAGCAGGTACATATAAAAGCACACTCTCCGCTCGAGTTCTGACATTCGTTGGTGGCTTCGGTTCACTGTCCTACGCACATTTACCCACACGTGAATCACCGCTCGTTTTCGGGGAACCCCATCCATTTATCCTTAAATCCGACCTCACCCACCTCGGTTGTTTTTCGAAATGTCGAACAGGAATAAGACAAACTACGAGTTCTCTTTGACTCCGGTTCATAAAGACAGTGCGTCGCATTGATATTCTGTGTTGACCTCTTGTAAAACATTCTACACTTGGATAATGCTTAGACATCCCACCACTCAATGTTCTGCTCTCCTCGGCCAATGCCTTACTGGCTTCCACGGTACACTGGCCGCCTGGGAAGACGTATCACGACGGGATGGTTCAAACCTTTACTCAAAAAGTCAGCTCCGGACCTAGTTGGCACGGTCGCCTAAGGTACATGTTTTTTTGCCAAGTGTTTATACTGGTTTATGCCTTTCACTAACGCTGACATGTGTTCTTCCCTGTCGTTTCCCTCTTCCTCTCCCATGTCGCAGCTACCATCCTATTGAACAAGGCACTTTTCACGAATTTTGGGAGGTTATTGGTGCGTCTATCGACTCTTCGCGCCATTCTCAGTACTAACAATATACCTGGCAGGCGTACGTCATTGCGAGAGCCAAGAAGAGTATGTTCCAGGACTCGTGTCCGCTGCCCACCTCGAACCGTACCTCGACGGTGACTACCAAGGCAAGCTACCTCTACTGCAACCCTAACCACGGTCTACTGAACTGTGTCCCCCAATGGCAACAGGCTGGACCTTCCATTACAACTATTCACCGCCTGTCTCTCCCCGCACATTTACTGTTCTCCTTGCCACCTCTCTTGATGATAAGCCACCTCGTCAAGGTTGGATCATCAGCATCCCCTACGACGTGGGCGAAAACGAGGTGAGGCAGTGTTTTGCCCATGGCTTATTTCATTGGAATTGTGGTTCTGAATATATGAGTACTAGGGTCTGAAAGCCTTGGAAGAGAGGGGCGTGCGGGGTTGGTTTACGACCGTTGAGCGTTTGATGGAGGTAGATGGCAAAGTCGAGTGGATGTGAGTATCTTTTCTTTTGATTGTGGCGTTTTTATAGATTGGTACTTTCGGTCGTAGGGCTGTAACCATGAACCAGATAGGAGGATCGATCCCAGACTTCATATCGGAGCGTAAGATGCCGAAGCAGTTCGCCGAGGTACGGTACTTTCTCCCCTCCTATACCCAACCACCATTTATGTTAACATGTGCTCCTTTTTATTCCGCTATTTTTCAGAGGGTCCCTCAAGTCCTCGAGTACATGGCCGCCCGCCGAGACGGCCAATCCGGACGCAAACCCAAGTTAATTTCCCGCTCGGGCTCATTCTCGATCGCCAAAATGACGAGACGCAAGAGTGGTTCCGCGCCAACGACACCAGCGGCGAGTACAAGCTCAGCTATAAATGCGGACAACGCTCCTGAGCCGTCTTCCGCTTATCAGAAGTAAAAGTCTATGTTGGGGATATTATGGGGGGACGAGTGTGGAGGTTACAGCCCCTTCTGCAGGCAAAGGACATGTTTCATTTTTCTCTGGTACATATTAATGGGTTTCGGCGGCCTTGAACGAGAGTCCACAGTGCCCTTTCTGCTTCTCGCCTGTACTTACTCTCATACCCCGACTCACGCTCGATACCAAACACGAAACTATCGTTCATGATGTCCATCGCGCGTGAGTGTGACCTCAGTTACTTTCAGTCCCGGATCAACACATATCCAGGTAATTGGTATTCAGAAAACTGATCATAAGGTGACTCCGCATCTGTAATAACGACTTGGGTCACTTGAAATATCAATCACGAGGCAACGTTGAGTCCTTCGTATCTGTTCTCATCCCCTTCAACAGACTCGCCAAATTACTCCCACCCGTGCCTTGTAACTGTGACTCGTCGGGTTCGTGCGCAAGCGTCGCCTGCGCCGCTCGTCGAGCTGGACCGATCACGTATAAAGCGACGATCTTGAAGTGCTCGTTTCGGAACTGTTCGAGGCTGTAGAGAGCAGCATTGTAGGCTTGAAGTGATTTGCGCGCAGACAAATAGATAGTGTCGTCTTGGGATTGAAGGGTTTTCATGTATTTCCGGATTGAGGGGAGGGCAGATAGGCTTTCAAGGAACTGGACATGACATCCTGAGTAGGGAAGGTGTTTTAACAACCAGTCGTGCGGGAACGAGATGAGGGACAAACCTGGCATGGATTTCCTCATGGCCTTGACGAATTCGGCTCTATTGGTCTCTCCGGCAGCTGGATGCTCGACATCCAACAAAATATCAAACGCTTGGAATAGGGAAGATTGCCCAGCGGTTGCCCCACTCAGCTTCAGCCACTCTCCCTTACCATTCTCAGGTGTTCCATCAAGTTCAGACGGATAAAATACTCCTTTAGACAAATTTGGGTTCTGTTGACAACCATGTTATTA
This sequence comes from Ceratobasidium sp. 414, assembly GCA_019616945.1. NCBI lineage: Eukaryota > Fungi > Basidiomycota > Agaricomycetes > Cantharellales > Ceratobasidiaceae > Ceratobasidium > Ceratobasidium sp. 414. Next base: position 22,179 of record WSTK01000199.1, on the reverse strand, counting down.
CTCTCCCACCTGGTATAGTCTATATGTGCACTCACAGATCCAAACCCGGAAAGAAATGGTCGCAACTGATTGTAGAACACACTCGGCTCGCATCCATCTCTCATCTTCCGGAGTTCGACGGTGCATCGGTCAATCGATGAAGCCATCTGGCCCAGCGACTTTGCAACCGCGTTGTGTACCGCATCCTCGGCGTCTATCTTGGCTTTCGTGCCCTGCGCGAAATGCGCGTGCGAATACCGTATCGCCTGGACGACTTGCTGGGCTGCCATCATGCCGTGTACAACCCCTTCTCCGCCGGCACGTTCGACGCGAAGAGTGGTGAGGTTGAAATGATCTTCGTCCGGCGTACCAGTGAACGAGACTATGCACTCTAGTTGTGCGTCCTCATCGGGGGACGCGGTTTCGTTATAGTGGTGGTTCCACATCCCCCCGGCAACATACGTAATGCCAGGTTCAACTTCGAGTGCGTAGGAGACCTCCCTGAGTGGCGAGGCAAGTACGAAAGGTAGCCTGTCCACAACCTCAGCCTCGGTTGTTGAGCCCCAGACATATGCTGCAGACAAAGTACTGAGCAAGACATAAGCGAGGCGCCACTCTTCCATTGGAGCGTCATCAGGCATAGAGAGCAAGGGTAGTTGGTCTACCGAAGCCCGGAACACAGAGTTGGATTGGCTCAATAGCGCAGGTATTTTCCGGGATATTTCGAGCCATGGGTTAAGGGCCACGGACGAGAACCTGACAGCGGGTGGATTGGATTTTGGCGGAGCGAACCCAGTCAAAGGTGATACTGAGTACTCGGGCAAGACCGAATCTTTCAGAACAGAGAGATAGTCTATCCCTGTAGACGACATTGCGAGGAATAATGCCTGTATGCTGATTTGCCCGGTCGTGGTTAGCCGCAGACCGAGGTTGACTCGGAGCCGCGGATTAAATGACGCAAGATAAACAGCAATAAACAAGACATCAACTCGGATTCAAGTTTAACAAAGCAATATTTTGTATGTAATACATGAGCAGATGTGATTAAATCGAGGTTGCTCGTGGGGCATAAACCATCATTCAGCAGCGAGGCGGTGAACAGTATCTACTACGTCTGCTCCTTTACGGACATATACAAGCTGCTGGGAGATCAGACGAAAGTGTCAGGGGAGGCCGGGCGGGGCTCACCAAATATGGGTTGGCCGTTGAACCGGTGCCGTCGGCAAGAACCTCTTCCTTCCCCACGGCCGTAACCTCGCTATCGTTGTACTTGAACCATTCATCCGGACGCCCAGGTAAATAGCGGGAGTAGAAGAAGTAATGTCCGAACGACGGCGAAGTGCCACGGTGAATAAAAACAGAGGCCAGTTGATACTCCGCTTGCCGCTCATCTTTCCAAAATGTCTCTAGTTGTGCCTTGAGTTCTTGCGATCGAGCACGAGTATAAGCGATTTCGTCCTCGACCGACTTGACCTCCTCCCCAAGATGGGTTTTAAGATCTTCATCAATGTCCGGATGGTCATCGCCAAAGGTGGCAAGGAAGGCCTTGGCTCCCGTTAGGGACGCAGTCAAGCTCGCACCCTGGCAAATGTTATAACGTTTGTCTTGAAGTAACAATATTACGACTTACATCACCGGGGTTCGTGAGTGTCCTCAGTCTCTCCCTAGTGTCTCTAAGTTCCGATTCTAACTTTTTGCTTTCTCCCATCTTCTTCGGATCGGTGTTCGCCACGAACCGGTCCATCAAAAGGGTTTCTTCAAACTTGACGTATGCATTAGATTTGAACGCTTGCATGGTGTCGCGGTTGAATTGTACACGCTGGCCAGCCGGTTAGTACTGCCGTTTAGTTGAGTGGTTGCTCATACCTGCAGCTGAATTTGTAGGATCGGTGGCAGATCTAGAAGCGAAACGTCCATCTTGGCCCTTTTCCCTCCGTACTCGACCTCGTCTTCAAAGTATCCGCTCAGCCCGTCGTACAAGTCAAAACCTTCGTCGGACACGTTCACCAGAAGGTGAGAAAAGAGGTCCTCCTTTTCATGAGTGGTCCCCTCGGTTTTCGCGGAGATAAGTGGAGATGTTGTTGGACCAGAGATGGGACTCAGTTTTTGGAGTATCTTGCCGTAGAATAGTCTTGAACGCATATATTAGCCTTTTATTACTTACATGAGTCCAATCGACTGACTTCTTAATGGTACCACTTCCTGCATCATCGGCACTGTTGGACTCGAACCGAAGCGCCGTCTCGATCTGGAACATGCAGTTATCAAACACCTCTGAGATGAAATATCCTGGTGTTAATTTCTCCAATAAGGTCTAACAGTCACACCCACCGGAAACGTCGTGCTGTTTTCCTGTATGCGGAAAGTTATTGGGGCACATACGATATAGGCGATGAAGGACCTACCGAACATCATAGTGCCCGAGTCTACGACCATAGTAGATTTCCTTCGAGAAGCGATAGCAGCATCTGCCGTAGGCTCGTCGCCCGTTTCGACCACCATGGAGTCCTGAGAATCCTCGGCTTCCGCATTGTCTTCTTTGGGAGGGGCTGTCACTTGAGTAACGGGGGGGATGATCGACGCAGAACGTTGCTTTTCGTTCGAGTCGGGGGAATTTTTCGTCGTGGGCAGGAGGGCAGGAGGGCTGGCTGGTCGTGAGGCCATAACCGCGTCGTGGGCTTCTTCCGACGCATGGGATCCGCTGGTAATTTTAGTTGTTTCTTGTTTCGTTTCAGTTGTAGGAGATTCCATGTTCGCAGTGCCGCCACCAAACAAGGCTAAAATTTGCTCCTTGACGTCGTCAGAATGTTCAGGGATATCGGCTGGTTCTGCAGTAACAGCTCCTACAGCGTCGTCTTCCTCATCTTTGGAAGTGACTAGTGCGAGCTTCGCCAGCTCGATTTCTGGGGTGATGTCCGGTTCATCAACGCACATCATTTGCATGAACAACCCGCTCAGGAGCTTGACGACTGAGAGTAGTTAGATATATGCGTTGCAGGACGAGTCATAAACTTACATTTCTTGGATCGTTCGACTTCGCGTCGGCTAACCAGTCTCCCTCCGATACGGTGTTTCAGTAAATCTTCGTCCGATATCGGCGCATCCAGGTCGAAGTTTCCACTTTCAATCACGTCCCGTAGCTCCTTGATGGTGAAGAAGTATTGCAAGAGAGAATTGAGGTAGCAGGTATTCCCCAGCTGTTGCAAGCCACGGGGGAATTCTGGGGGCACTACTCGCAGAGGTTTGCCGGCTATAAAGCTGAAGATTAACCACCTGTATTGAAAACATAGGCTTGAGTTCTTACGATCTATGCCTGTAGAAACCAACTCTCGAAGCCGGGTACTATCTCGTTCTTCAGCGACGCATAAGAGTGCGCTCTGCATACGATCTTTGGAAAAGGGGGAGTCTTGAACCTATGAAATAATATATGTCTAGTGATCTCATTCCTAGTCGTCGAGGCACTCACCCTAACTTGGTAAACAACAACTAGTGTATCATCGTCTACGTCCTTGGTTACATCTAGGATCTTGTACGCCTCATCGATGTTCATATAGTTTGGAGACATGATCTGGTCGTAGTGCTTCATCAATTCCTGACTCCCGCGAGATTCGCCTAAAATCCTCAAACTAGTCTTGACACTCGACCGTTTGAGAGAATCGTTCCCGGCAGCCTTGAGCGCGGCCTGGAACGCGGAGAAAATATAGTTGTCGTCTGTTTCTTCGGCTATGTATTCTGATCCAATGATTCCAGCAGCGCCAAACCCGAGCGTTTCGGTCGCAGTTTGAAGATCCCAGTGTGTCCAGCGGCCTTTAGACGACTCTCGTGCTACCAGCTCGCCAAGTGCGTCGACTCCAGGCAGCGGCTGACGGCTTAACCTGCAGAGAGCATCGTAGCAAGCTGGAGTATCTGACGGGTTGCACCGCAGCTGATATCCATATGCGACCTCCACAAGGGCTATAAAACATTAGAACGGGATCATAGGGCTCTGGTAATGTACTCACCAGCGGTTGCCGTAGGTGTAGTTATGCCAAGGGTCTCAAAGACAGTCCATGGTATACCGACGAGGGGATTGATATCTTCCAGACGGGGCACTAAGCGGTCTTTAGTTTAGAAATAGTCGCAATGGGTAAACACCAACTTTGGTCTGGGTGAGCACCAAGGCGCTTTGCGACACCCTCCCAAGCACTTGTTAGTCGGATACAGTTCTTCCGAGTTGATTTCAGGCTCGCTGTTTTACAACCATTAGGCCTGTGATTAGCTAACAATAGAATACGCACGATTTCGCATCGTATATTCTGCAATGAGCGCTCCCATCTCGACCCAAACACGCAATAGCTTCAGGCGGGCGGCACGACCTTCGGGAGTCGTAGTCTCGAGTGTAGGTGGCGTGACATGGGTGTTGTCTATGGTGAAGCCCATTGCTTCGAAGATGAGGCGACTAAGATGTTTATTACGTACTTAGTAGATTTGACTGAAAACGTGGGCAACTTACCTGTTTTCGCTCCACCCGATTCTGGTATTGAATGCTTTGCCACCAATTGTCAAAGACCTCGTATTTCCTGCCCACAAAGGTTCTTCAATCACCCTATCAAAGCCCGTCAACCCAGGTAAACTGTGTAAAGCGAAAGACTAACCTCAGCAGCATCTCCAAAGACGAAAACACGCTCTGTTCTTTGGTTTGGCCGGGTTTTGGTTGAGATCCTCGCTCCTCGATGTAGCTTGCTAACACAGCGAATGGAATAATGCATGGAATAACGCTCCCATCCGGCGAGCAAATCACCTGCGTCTTGCACTGGCAGCATATGTAAAGGTCTAAATGTTCCTCTGGCAGAGCCGATTCCCAAGACACGCGAAGGAGAGTGTCGCTGTCAGGATCCGCGTGAGCCTCTGGAGCTTGAGATGCGGACCCCATTTCTACATCCTCGCTGGTGGTGGTAGGTGGTTCCGCCTGTGACGAGGCCGCCGACATTGCTCGTTTCAGAGGAGGAAAGAGCCCGGAACCAGCGACCACATTCCGATACATGTGGAAATGATGCATTCTCATCTTCTGCTCTGGTTTTATGACCCAGTTCGTAGTCGTGTAGGAAACGGTTTCAGGCGTTGCTTCCAAGCAGTCCTTGTCCTTGCGCAGCGCCGGATCCGGTAGCTTGTCGAACACGGCTTTTTTGTCCGGCGCAGAGCACCAGTGCGTTCCTAGGTGAGAGGCTGTAGCGGACGCGGTAGATATCGATTGTATGATGACCCATCCGTAATGTCGACGACAGAATAAGGCGGATGGATGGGGAGTCGCGTCTCGGAGTTCTTCTGAGGTGGGCGGGACATGAGGAACAGGGGGAGGCGCGTCGGGAGCAGGTTGTGTGGCAGCGTCCGCAGCGCCCTGAGCGGGAGTAGGTATCGTAGCGGCAAGAGAAGTGGCAGACGCAGCAGGGACAGACGGCATAGAAGAAGAATTGAGGGCACCAGCCGCGGCAACAGAAGGCTTTGGTGTTAGTGTGTTGGGCTCAAAGCTGGGGCCTCCTGAAATAGATACTTCGTATAGAATGTGATCAGAGTCATGTATCATTTCGAGGGCACGAGGCGCTAGTATCCCTGGGCCTGGCTTCCTCTTGGCGTTTTGAAGTTCCTTGTCCCACCACTTGTCGGAGTCATCTTTCCATGGTTCGTCGGTGCCCAAGACTCCCAAGCTGCCCCAATCAGCTTGGCCAGATGGATCTTGTACCCAGCCCTCAGTCTCAGAGAAGGTAACGTTCCAAGAGGAATCGAGTGGGTTTTCCCAGGAGGTATCATCCTCCCACCCGCTGCGATTGGGTGCATTTCCCCAGCCGCCAGACTCGGTCGCAAGGGTAGCCTCTGGATTTGGAACAGCCTCGGGCGGTCGATAATCCTTGTTTCGTACGTCACTGGTAAGAGAGGGTACGAGCCCTGCCGTCGAAGCTTCGTTCTCGTTGGGTGGGGGGTCAGAGGAAGTGTCCGGGTAGGTTCCATCGTCCTTGGGCGCAAAGGCCACGCCAGGAGATGCAACGTTTCCTTGGTGGTTGGTTGCGGGCTTTGGCCGAACTGCGGGTGGGTCTGGGGATGGGTCGAGCTGCGTCATGTTGCGCAGATTGGCTCCAAAGAAATCTTGCAGGTTATTCTACCTGTGGTTGTATTCGCGTATCAGACGATGTCACGACCAGTGTTGTCCTCTAGGCGGGGCTGACGCGACCTACAAGGTAAATACTGTGCTTGGGGATAAAAGGCCTTCAGAACCTGGAAATTTGATAGAAGAGTATACCTGTGCGCATTCTGTATATTAGGCCGTACCGGACTAGAAATCTGACGCTTACCCGACAGCCCGCCAAGGGTTGCGTCAGGCGGAGGGAGACGAATGCATTAGCTAATCGGAGCGCTTATAATAGCCACGCGCTCGGCTTACGTCAAGCTGTGGCTAACAACATCGTTAGTTGGATAACGCAGTGTATTACGTTTAGCAGCGGCCTTCTCAACCACCCCGGGGGGCAGGAGGGCTCATGCTGCAAATTTGCCTTCAACTATCCGACGTAACCAAGCGGACTTACCACCTTGCTTCACCCGGAGCTGTGCGCGGAAACCAAAACCCGCAACAAGCCCCACGGCGTGTTTCTAGCTTGACAACAGCTATTTGTCTATTGACGCCTGGTTGTACATTCGGCACGGGGGAAGAAAGCCAGATCGGATAGGAACACAAACCGATTTCGAGTTGTATGCGCCTCGTTTCAACCAGCAAGACGCATTGTGGTGATTTTACAGCGCCACTTCTCATTCCATAACAAGTGAGTCCTTGCATGCTGCAAGAACCACCAACAGGCTCGCGTCGGTGAGCAAGAGAATTAGTTGTCCGTGTCTCGATATGGCTGTGGAGAGGCAATTCGGGTGGGGCAATGCCCCAACCAGAGGTCGGGCGTTATTCAGATCTCATCCAATGGCATCCGAGCAGCTCAAAACGTGATGCGGAGAATCAAACAATGTGCATATATAGTGGCTGAATCAACGCTCTATGAGAGATAGCGTAGTGGATGAGCATGCATCAACGTGTGGACCTTCGGGCAAATCACACATCCAGTGTCTGACAGGAAGTTTAATTCGGGTGTACTGTTAAACACATTGCATAATACTCACAAGTATTGGCAGCGATGGCTGCAATAGGCGACTGTCCGACAACCCCCACATGTGAACGGTACGCCACTCAAAGCTGTCGGGTGTGGACATCGTGGATATGAACATGCTACTGAGGAATCGTTTACTTGCTTCCCAAAGAGTGAGGATCCTAGTTTCTTCCAGACAATTCGGCACCTGGAGATGTAGGCCTGCACATATTGACCACTGCCGTACATATGACATTGGTCGCCAAAGTGCTGAGCGGTTCTCAACCATTCGGTGTGAGAATCGTGCAGTACCTCTGCATTCGATGAGTGGAATTTTGACAAAGGATCGCCAAATTCCTCAATCGTGTTAAAATAAATATCAAAGATGTGTTGTAACGAAATTCGGTCTTTTGTACCATGAGCATGTGTGAGGATGTAAAGGCAATTTAGGACCTGCCTGATTCTTCCATCCTGCTGTAGATGCAGGGCAAAGGAAACGTTAGTGTTCGAGCAAGCAGACCAAATATGTCGTGCTTTAAAGCTGCGCCAACAAAAGTGTGTCTCGCGGCTTGCGGGACTAGGGGATTGTCGACCACTGCGCTCCTAGACGTAGATGTTAGACATACTGTTGATATATATCAAAGCCGCTGCGATTTTGTCTCACGCACATGATATATCCAAGCATTGCCCCTGAAAATTCCGCAACCCCCCTGAGTTGCTCGTAGGTCAATGTAAAATCCTCGGAGTCTAACGCGTGCCATAACCGGGTAAAAGAAGCTTCCATGAGCTGAAACATTAAGTCCAGCCGACTAGCCGATGAACAAAACCCAGCCCATAGCTGCAAATAGTATGCTAGGTTCAGAGTCGGCGAGCCTGTAGAAAACTTGGCGGACACCGCCTTGACCAAAAGTTCAGAGTCTTGTAGACTGGTATAGCCGAGATGGTATCCTTGGTTTGATCTTGTTATTTTCCGGAAACGTGTGTGGGTGGTTTGAGCGAAATATTCCACTATATACTCTTCGCCGATGTAAGAGAATTCTCCCGCCGCAAATCGGCAAGCTAGATCCCCTAGTATTTGCGCCATAGCTGCTTGACTGAACGTGCAGTAAGAGCTGAGTTAAAGTCATGACATGCGATTACCGTTAATCCACTCACTCTGAAATACGTTCGGATACGAGGTAGAGCCATGCTGGCAAGAGTATAAATGACCATCCACTCCAGAATTCTGGGAAAGCGCAACGGTTGTGCAAGAAGCGGCCACGTTCTCGGTGCAAGCACTGTATCAAGGTTACTGCATTGGCCACAGTCATGAAGGGATTTAGAGCGGGTTCAGGGCCGTGGACCGCAGCCTGGAACCGGTCGTAAAGGGAAAAAGTAGCAAATTCCCCGAGCGTGAGGTTGGGGCCAGGTTGCAGTGATGCCTGCTCGATGAATGCATCTATAGTCTCACACACGACCAAGTTTGCGACTTGAAGACAAATTACTATGATTTTGAGGCACGAGACACAAAATTCATCGTCCAAAATCTGGTATGATAGGTAAATCACATATCACAGTCTACGGAACGTCGTGTATTGACACGTACAGGGCTGTCCTTGCTCCGTTCTTGAACCAATCTAATGCAAGCGGAAACAAGGTCGGAATTGTAGAACACAGGTATTTCCGTAGGATTTTCTGCAATTTTCAGGGCATCCCGGAGAATAGTTATCGAAACTGGAGCTCCTGACGCAATAGTATCGACTACATCGGCACGAAAAGTAAACCCGGGCGGAGGGCTTGACATCTCTCTAGACTTATTGGACCGAGTAAGTGCTGACAATGACAAGATAATTCAGACTAAGATAGAGGGGAAATGGGCTGGAGTATAGAAATGTTCTTGCTAGACACGTCGGGGGGCGACAGGAAGGGCTCGGTTCGACAAGCGCCAGGTGCATATCCTCCCACAACACACCACAACATTGGTGCCGTTCTCTCTCTGTAACTAATGGGCTTGCACCGTTTGGTGGTCCATGACACAGGTGAATTATACCACATTCATGTTTCATCCGAGGGTCATTCAGCAAACCCATTCACACCAACCGGATCAAACGGACCCCTCTTGACATTCGGGGAAAGTTCGTAAAAGGGCCATGCGCATCCAACTTACCTAAGTACGCCCATAAATGTGTGAACTCTACGAGCGTAATTGTTTCGATATTCCCGGACGCGGTTGTTGTCGAAAGTCGCTGGATCCGAGGGACAAGCTGTGGCTGCCTCGAACGAACCACCAGTGGGTTCTTACAGCCCACTCTCCTTGCCGGCGACCACCCCCAAAATTACCATGCCACAATTAGAGTTCTTCTACGCTTGGGCGTTAACTAGCGAAAACCTCGAGCAAGCTGCCATCGACCTCAAGACCCCTTATGCTCATCGTCCCTGCGCTGATGGCTTCATGGCATTCGACCTATACGAGCGACTCGAGCCGCACGGGCCACTCCGGTTGGTCACTGCCAAAATCGCCGACTACCCCGGCTATGCGTTGATTCCTGGATACGGCAACGAGGAACTATCGGACATAGACCCTGCTGTGCTGAAAGCTTTTAGGCAAACCTTCGACGGGGAGCCTCAGAGGTTTGAGGAAAAACCTGACGGTAAAGGGATATGGTTTACCGCGCCGCGGCGGGATGGGAGTGGGGAAACGGACATGATGTACCGAGGTAGCACGCTTGAGTACGTACCATTGTCAATATTTGGTCATGCGGGTTGTTAACGGCGCGCGTCATGCAGCTCCAACTTGTAATATCTCATCCAACTGGCGATCTCGAACCTCCCTGACACCATTCCGTCTCAGTTCATCCTCCCTTTGTAAAACCAGTTAGCTCACAATACCTTGTAAACATGTTGATTCAGCATCCAAACGTTTTCGTGCCGGCGCACCAAGACAATGAACATTTGCTTTTACCGGTGTATCAAACAAGAAGAGGCGCCAAACTACAACATTGTACCTGTAACAGCAGCTTATACAGATTGTTGTAAATAAGTTGATTCGTGACACAACGTGCGAGAGGTTTTTGGAACCAGGAAGACCACTATGCCAAGACGACGCGACCCAGTGTGAGTTATATCATACTTAAAGAGCACTCCGGCAAACTCAAGAAATTTAGAACTGCAAATCATAGCCCGCCCATTGCCCCACCGACTCAACGCTTTACAAGAGCCAAAGCAGACGGTGAGCACACGTCAGCATGCGGGCCGTCGGATAACGCAAAATCCCAGTGTCTAGCCAGAATGTCAGTAACAAGTTATTGTATGCTACAGAATTCATCGTATAGTACTCACAAGTATCGACAACGATGACTGCAATAGGCGACTTCCCGGCAACCCCCACATGTGAACAGCACGCCACCTAAAGATGTTGGGTACGGACATCGTGGGTATGCACATGCTACGGAGGCGTCAATTATTTCCTTCCCAAGGCACGCGAATCCGAGTTTCTTCCAAACAGCCCGACACCTGGAGACATAGGTTCGCGTGAATTGACTCTTGTCATACATGTGACAATGTTCCTCAAAGTGCTGAGCGGCTCGGAGCCAGTCGGTGTGGGAATCTTGCAGTGTTTCCGCGTTCAATGGATAGAAGCTGGTCAGGATATCGCTAAATTCCTCAATAGTCTGGAAATGGTTCTTGAAAGCATCCTCTAAGCCGCTTCGTCGATCTTTAGAACCGTTAGTATGCGGAGGTATGCATAGCAGACTCAGGACTCACCCCCTTGTCCCAGGTCAACGTAGTTGCAGGGCAGAGGAAACATTAGTGTTCGAGCGAGTAGACCAAAAATGTCATCCTCAAACGCAGCGTTGACAAGAAGATGTCTCACGGGCGAGACAACATTGGGCATAGCGAAATCCACGGTTGCCGCACTCCTGGAAGTAGTCGTTAGGTATCTTGCTTATATGTCAGAGAAAATAGAAATATTTTTCACACACATGATATATCCAAGGATTAATGCTGGGAATTGTGCAACCTCTCTGAGTCGATTATGAGTCAATGGAAAGTCCTCCCTTGAGGAGTCTAGTATCCGCCATAATCGGGAAAGAGAAGCCTCCAAGAACACGAGCATCAAGTCTGGCCGACTGCTGTCTGAACAGTTCCCAGCCCACAGAAACAAGTAATACGCCAGCTTCGGAGCCAGAGAACTATCAAAGAATCTACTAGCAACCGCTGTGACCCCAAGCTCCGAGTCTTGTAGGTCAGTTGGACCGAGATGGTATCCACGAGTTGTTCCCGTTGTTTCTCGGAATTCGTTGTACGCACTTTCGGCCATGAATTGGATTATAAATACCTCGTCACTGTATTCAAATTTTCCTGCAGCAAATCGGCAAGCTAGGTCTCCTAACATTAGCGCCATGGTTTTTTGACTACGGATACGGTAAGAGTTAGGTTAGAATGCTGATACGCAATTGGCATTAATCCACTCACTCTGAAGTGTGCTCACATATAAGGTAAATCCACGCGGGGTAAAGTATAAAAGACCACCCAGCCCAGGACTCTGGCGATGCGCAGCGCTTGGACAAGAAGAGGTCGCGTTCTCGGTATAGACATTCCATTAGCGTTACTGCTTCGGTTACAGTGATGGGAAGATTTATAGGGGGATCTCGGCCATCATCCATGGAAGCTTGGATCAGGTTGCACAGTGAGGAAACAGCGAATTTTGCAAGCGTGAAGCTGGGGTCAGGTTGTGCTTGTGCCTCCTCGAGAAACGCACACACAGTCTTACACGCGACCAGGGTTGCGACCTGAACACTGATCACTATTATTTTGAGGCACAGGGCACTAAATTCGTCGTCTAAAATCTGGCCAGACAAATAGATCAGGTATGATGGTTTATAGAACTTTGTGGATTAGCACGTACGGAATGCTCCTTGCTTCGTCCTTGAATCAACCTAATACAAGCGGAGGCGAGCTTGGGGTCGCCGAACACAAATATTCTCATGGGATCTTCTGCGATCGTCAAGACGGCCCGGAGAAGATATATCGAAACTGGACCACCAGACACGATGATATTGGCTGCATGCTCGTCGCAAAGGGTAATTGATGGGGAGCCCGACATCCCTTCTTTATACTTGCCGCACCTAGCTATGAGTTTTAAGTGCTAATATGGCGAGATTTTTCGATTGTGTTATAGCTTTGGTTGTGGGTTGTATAGCGCTCTGCCCCCGTGACTCAGGCCACCACGTGACCCCCGTCCTGCTTTTCCGATGTCGCTTGTTCCCGTCAGTCGAATAGCACTAACTCGTCTGTTCAGCACATCGACACCTGTAAATGCAGTGGCAAGGAGAGCCGTAAAGAACAAATGGGACATTGCGAAAATTGGGCCGGATGTGGGCAACGACCCAACTAGCATGGGCCACAGGCTGATTCGGGAGAGACGAGAGCTACTGCATTACCTGCGATTGATAGAGTATGATGTCCCACGGCTCGCAGGTGAGTAAGGCTATCCGGGAGAAATTTCGGTATTTACGCACTGATGGCATTAGCATTTCGGAAGCCGTTCGTACCTCCCCCTCTGAATGCGCCTCTGTCGGTCCGGACGTTTACTTATGGTGGAGAGCCTCATGCCGCGGAGCATAAAGCTGTCTTAGTAGCCTCTGTCTCGCGACTCGGGCTCTCGACCCCCGAGGCGGTGCATAAATTTAAACTTCTGGCCGGCGTACGATGGTCGCCGACTGCCCCGAGGGACGCGGGGTTTTCGACAGAGGAGGTAGCCGAAGACTCCGAGTTTGCTAAAGATGGGTTTGTCAAAGTATCCAGCGAGCATCTTCCGGAGGTTCGAATGAACGTCAAGTGGTGCTCTGATATCGTCGATGAGTTGATTCGCCAAGCCAAGGTGTGTGGGAAGTCGATTTATTATCCGCCAACTCAACGAGCCCTTAGGACACATCGAGAGGATCTTTCAAAGATATACCACTTGACACGAGGCATCTCACAGCACAAACTACCAGGAGACGACAGGGTGGCCATTCCCATGGCCAGACCAAACGCCCAACCATCAATGATTTCCCCGCCGCTTGGCTGCCAACAACTCCAGCATGATGTATTACTTGTGTGGCTATTGTTTGATATTTGGCCGGTTGTGAAGCTCGTTGAAAAATCCTGTCGCAAGTTCGATTCTTATTTGACACGCCTGGACGTTTCGCTGTTCAAGAGCATATAGTGACGGTTCATAGACTTGACCTCTCCATGGGAACACCTTGCTAAAAAGACCGTATTATCGTGAGTCAAATTGGTGAAGAATGGGACTTGGACCTTGTCTCTGGCCTTACACCAAGTTTACCCCGGGATTAGACCTATAAATGCTTTTTGTGGTCAAAGAGCCAAGCTGGTCACGTGGGAGAGGCATCAAATTTAGGACCAAACATTAGCTTTTCTAGCTTCCGGCTTCCTACCACCACCCCCCTAGTCTCAACCAACCATGGCAAACGCGCCGTCCGTCGCGTCGATGTTCCACTTGCCCCCTCCGGTTGCTCAGACTTTGCCGGCTGAACTAGACTGTGTCGTGCGACTAGTAGACAGCAAACCAGAGGCGCTCGCACGAGGTGATGCTGGGATGTACACGGCAGCTCTGGCTGCGTCTAGGATGATATATGAGCTCTGTACGTACACGTTGATATTAAGAGTGCTTGGCTTAGCTTATATTCGTTTCGTACAGCGCTTGAAACGGAGAAATCCGCTGCGAAGCCAATATCGAAGCTCCTCTCGGGGCTCTCGCCCGAGGTGGATGCGCCAACCACTCGCTCGCAGAAAAGAAAACGGGAAGAGGCCGTTAGGCCACCTTTACTATCTTTCAAGCCTACGCCAAAGGCCGGACTATGGAACCCGTCGTTGGGCGCAGCAAAGCTCTGGGAACGCATGGAGCATAGGACGGGTCCATTATGTGGTGTCTTGGATGCAGTAGTTACGCCAGAGGTTGTGATAGAGGAAGAGGAGGAAGAGGAGGAGGATAGCGACGAAGTGATGCAGGAGGATGAGGACAGCGAGGCAGAATTTGTCGCGGACGAGGATGAGATGGATTATTCTATATCAGACGACGACGATGATGATGAAGAGGAGGAAGACGACGACGACGACGAGGTTGTCAGCGACGGCGGAGAGTCTCACCTCGGAGATACGACCATGGAGCTTAGCCGAGGGGAAGACCACCCGGAGTCGTCCGAGGACGAGGATGAGGTGAACGGGGATGAAGAGGACAAGGGGATTGCTGGCGGCTATCTGGATGGTCTGGATTTGGATAGGGAGGCAAATCCGCAAAGAGTGGCCAAGAGACGGTGCGTATTACTGGTCTTTCAAGGTTAATGCACGTTATTGAGCTCCATTCGTCTTCTTTCCCTTTGTTACGCTGCGCCACTCGACTGATTGGTCTCCCCTTATACGGCTGCTGATCCCCGGCTTCATGGTTTCCTAGAGCCCATCCTACTCTAGATGACGACTTCTTTTCCATTGATGATTTCAACCGAGAAACAGAGGCACTCGAGGCCCAATCACGATCCTCGGGCGCACTCAACGACGATGACGAAGAGGAGGATGAGGATGTAGATTTGTTTACAACCGTAGAAGACATAGATGACGAAGACGATATTAACGGTGAGTACACAATGATACCCCTTGGAAGGCCCCTGAGTGACGTCTTGTTAGACCCACAATATAAAGACTTTTTCGCACCCCCTCTCAAACCCAAAAAATCCACAAAATCAAAACCCCAATCACCACCTCGGCCGAAACGCAAACTCACGCTCGTCGTTGCTAGCCCACCCGAGCGATTGACAAAAGTTCGATTCAACGAGGAGGTTCGGGTCCGGAACGTCAAGTCTAGGCGGACCCGTGCGAGTTTGTTGGCTGAGCTTGCCGAAGCAGAGGATGACGATGACGTGGTTTTGACCAGCGAGATGATGGATGAGGGGGAAAGTGACGAAGGCAGCGAGAGCGGGAGTGATAGTGAGAGCGAGGAAAATACAAGCGACGAGGAAGCTCAGAATGGTGCGGGGGATGATTTGTTTGCGGAGGACGAGCCCATGAATGAAGACGGAACTCGTGAGTTTGCCCCTGTCTCAACCGTCGTCTTAAAAGCTCATGTGTACCTACTCTTTTTAGCCTTATCGTCCTACCAGCAACGCCAAGCCGCACTCAGCGCAGAAATCAAAGCCCTGGAAGCGGAGAACGTTGCGGCTAAGCCCTGGATGCTCCAAGGCGAAGCCACCGCTCGGTCCCGGCCTCAGAACGCGCTCCTTGCCGCCGACCTGGAATTCGAGCACGTCGGGAAGATCGTGCCTATCGTGACTGAAGAGTCGGTCAAGCAGCTGGAGGATAAGATCAAGGCGAGGATTATTGAAGTGAGTGCACATGTCAGATATTCGCGCTATATCATCTTACGAGAACGACCTGGTTTCATAGGGCCAATACGATGATGTCGTACGTAAACGCGAAGTGGATACCAAGCCATTCCTCCCGTCTCGGGCGTTCGAGCTGAAGGATGCCCAATCCGATAAGTCCTTGGCGCAAATATACGAGGACGAGTATACGATGTCTCGAGCTGGCCCCAGCACCGGCCCAGTGGATGACCGCGACGGGAAATTGGCGCAAGAACACAAGGAAATCGAGCAGCTGTGGGATGGTATATGTTACAAGCTGGACGGTCTGAGTAATGCGCATTTTACGCCCAAACAGGTGGGTTTCTTTCGCCCAATTTGTAGGTTACATATTCTAACAATTCTCCTGCTTTAGCCGAAAGCTCAAATTACAACGATTACTAACATGGCGTCTGCATCCCTGGAGTCTGCGCTCCCTACGTCCCTTAGCACGACTACCCTTCTTGCGCCTGAGGAAGTTTACGCACCTTCGCCTGGTGACTCGCGCGCACGGGGCGAGCTCACGCCCGGCGAGAAACGAGCAGCTCGATCCAAGGAACGCAAGAAGCGTCGCAAGCAGCGCGACGTGCTTGCTGAGGCTGTGGATAAATTTGGCAACAAAGGCTCATCTAGTCGAGGCCAACCGAAGAACGTGAAAGAGGCGAAGAACCAAGCGCTGAATAGTTTGGTCAAGAGCGGGAAAGGTGTAACTGTGGTTGGGAAGGACTCGGGGGACCGGAAGGGGAAGGGGGTCAAGGCGGCCAGTGCGAAAGGAGACGAAGCTGGGCCTGCGAGGGATGGCAAGAAGTTCAAGTTGTAATTTCGATGTTCCTGTCATGTGCATTTGAAAGCACGTTGTACTGTTACATAAATTCAACCCATCCAAAGAGCATCACTACATGGCGACATTGGTGAACTTTTACCGAAGCCCGGGTATTTGCCTTCCCTTACAAGACCGTTTTATCCGGAATCATACAAGCAGCAACCTCACAATCACTCGCTAGCAATGGGCGCCACAGCCTCGGGTTACAATCAAGTGTGCGTCCTGCTTCGAATATCTCGCTAAGCAATTAACTTTGTATATTCTGTATCTAACGAATGATTTGCTGAGCAAAGTGGTCTATTGAGCGCCTGCTCGCCTTGCCAACTGGACAAACCCAAACAGTAAGCCTCGAGAATCCAAGGAAGAAGTAAAACCATGCTCACCATTTCAGCCAAACTCAACTGTCCTGGTGGCGTCTCAGCTGCCTTGACAGTTCCAACGCGGCCTGAAGATGTTGCAGGTGCGGGTCGCGCAGCTGGTATGGGCGGCTTTCCACCCGCTGGCTTAGGCGCGCCTGTGCCAGCCGGCTTGGGTGCAATTGGAGGCTTGGCGCCCAATGCTGGTGGCTTTGGTGGCACAGCGCGTCCCGCAGGTCCTGGAGGCGGTGGTGGCATTGTGCGTGCGGCACCTGCTGAAGGGACGGGTCGGGATGCAGGGCCAGGAGGGGGTGGAGGGGGCGGTGGAGGTACTCCCCCACCTAGGCCCGACGCAGGCCGTGAGGAAGGTTGAGAGTCACTATCATCAGCGGGAGCGGGCGTCTTCTTCCACGGCGTTGGTCCGGAACCTCCTCCCATGCCGGGGAAGACTGAAACTGGTTTGGCGCTGGCGTTTGCCGCAACAGACCGCGGCACAATAGGCTTAAACCCGCCCACCACCGGTTTGGGAGCAACGACTGGCGTGGGGGCAGCCGCAGGAGTGGCAGCAGCTACAGGGGTGGGAGCAGGAGGGGGCACAACGCGTCGAGTAGGTGGAGGTGGAGCAGCAGGGACGGGCTTTGGTTTCGGTGGGATGATCTCAAGATAGTTCGAGGGAGCCCAGCCATCCGTTCCATTCTTCTTTATCAAAGTCCAGCCTAATGAAGCAAGGTCAGGGCGCCGGCGTATTAAACCCAACTGTTTAACTTACCATCCTTGTCCTTTTCAACCAATTCAAGCATCTCTCCTTTGCTCAAACTCATCTCACCCGGCTGCCCAGCAAAGTCGTACAAAACCTTAACCATAGGAACCTCAGGCTCAGCAGGCGGTGGGGGCGGTGGCGGAGCTGGAACCCGTGTTGGAGGTGGGGGGATTCGGGCCGCAACAGCCGCAGCCACAGGGGACGCAGCAGCAGACTGCCCTGGAAGGGGTTGGGCCGCAGGTTTAGGCTTGGGCTTAGGCGCCGGACGAGATGCCTAGTAAATGGCTGTATGCGTAAATATGCATTTCAAGGGTGTGGATTTCGCTTACCCTAGATGAAGGCCCCGAAGGGCCACCCTTGCGCAAAAGTTTGCCTTGCGTGATTGGTCGAACCACGCCAGCCTTCCGTTTCGCAGGCGGTCTTGAGACACTATTCGGAGGCTCCCCAGACGGGACGTGCACAACGTGACTTTTGTAAACGTCGTCGCGTGGGACCGTTTCGTCCTTGATAAACTTGATCAACTGCTTCTTTTCTTTCTTCTTGGCGTACTCGATACTGGGAAGAATTGTTAGAAGGACATTGTCTCCTGCGAGATTTACTTACGTCGGCCCGATGAGAAGGTTTACCTGGCCGCGCGTTAAACGCATCAAGGTCGCGGTAAACTCGGTCTTGAACTCTAGACTGATCACAGGGTCGCCTTCCTCGCAAACGTTCACATTCAAGGCCTGGTAAATATTATTCAGTGGACATACGCGGAAAGTTGAATGAACCGCTTACAAGCCAGTCATCGCGCAAATTCGACATTCCTACCGAGCGGATAGTAACCAGCTGAACCTTGCGATCAAGAGTGGTGGAAATGCGACCATCTCTAGCGTTCGTGACAGCCAGATAAACAGCCTTTTCGGTCTATGAAAACAGGGAACTCAGGGCCAAAGTTAACGAATACGGCCCCCATACGACCTACCAAAACAATGTAGCGAGGTGAAGGCTTGCTCGAGCGACCCAGCTTTGACACAAGCAATTGACACCTACTGCTAAATTGTACAGCTTCTCCACCTTAAGATAAACGATCAAACATTAGTAAATACGCCACCTCCCTTAAAGGGAATAAGTACGTACCGGCGATCCCACAAGCATTCTTGATCACTCCTCCCAAAGCGTTCCGGCCACCGACATCCAAGTAATCTCCCATGAACCGTCGATAGCTCAACAAGCTAAACCTCCTGCGCTCTTTCCTTCCACCCAAGATCTCGTGCCCGTACTGACGAGTTTCAGCATAGGCAATGCCCTCCTTATTATTCTTCCAGAATCGCTGGATGCGAGCGGCAGCCTCATTCTTGTAGCGCAAGTAGTTACGCCAGGCGCGTTGGATACGTGCAGCCATATTGTGCCAGTATCGGTCGCGCATGGTCTCAAGCGCAAAGAGCTGCCAGGAGCGATTAAGATTTAAGGACTTCAAACAAGGATAACGGGCGCGACTTACCGTCTCTGGGTTCTTGATGAACGCCTTGGTGGTGCCCATCTGCCACTCTTCCCGCGCAATCCCCACATCCGTCAAAATCTTCTCGCACCCAGACCGCGCATCTCCAGTCCAGGTGTACTCTCCCGCATAGGACGTAGCAGGCGAAAGTAAATAAAACCTACCGCACAACGGCCCATCAGCTCACCGCTCAGAAACCCAAATACCAACACCCAACTTACCGCTCGACCATCTTCTCAAACGTATTCCTATACGCAAAGCCAGCTCGCCGGACACGAATGTTCTCCTGCAACCCGAGATACTTGATCTGATGCAAAATTGCCTTGACATCATACTCGGTCGCACTCCGGTTCTGGTTCGATTTGATCGTACGAATATACGCTGGCTGCGCGCGCATCAGGTTCTCGACCAACGCCCCCGCGCTCGCCTTGATCTTATCACCAGCGCTCGGCGGACGTTTCTTGCTATTTGGATCCGGGCGGTCAGGGAACAGAGCCTGCAAAAACTGGTTTCCAGAGCTCGCAACCAAGTCGGTCAAGTCCTTGACGAGCGCATCCTTGTTCTTGTCCGTCATCCCGGCCACGGTGTACATCACGTCTCCGGCATAGTGTTTCACCAAGAACTGGGCTCCACGCGACTCAAAGTGCGGATTCGACGCGAGAGCCGAGGCACGCTGGATGAACGAGCTGTCTGCAGCCGCGGGGTCGGCGTGCGCTGTGGCCGTTGCGTCGTTCAAGGCGGCAAAGATTCCAGGTGGGCGCCGTTCTTCGATGAGATCGCACACAATCTTGTTGTTGAAGTACTTGATAGGTGTCCACTTGATCTGCTCGCGAACGTACTCTTCTTGCTCGGTTTTGAGAGTCAGTTCGATGAAGATTTGCTGGAGCTTCTCGTTGACGTAGTTGATGCAAAGTTGCTCGAAGCTATTGTCTAAAATAAGATTGGGTTAGAGCGAAATGCTCCAACGATGACGATCCATACCCTGGAAAATCTCAAAACCGTAGATATCCAATACTCCAATAACTTGCGCTGTCGCCTGCCTAGGTTTCATCGAGATATTGACGCGAGACACGATCCACTCGAACAAATTGTTGTAAATCGCCTTTGCCAAAGCGTCTCTTCCCGACGCAGCTTGGGCGGGATTGAGCGGAACGTCGTAAACAGAGCCTGTCAAACGGCGTCAGTCAAGGGATGTTCCTGATTCTCTGAATCAGCCCACCTCTCCTCCCGCCACGCTGCGTCTCGACAGTCCTAGAAACCATGGCCTTTGCTACCATTGCGGGGTCGACTTCAAGCAGGTACGCAACAAAATCCTGTTTAAATCACCGTCAAGCTTGATCCGCTGAGTATACGCTTGGAGTGCTCACCGTCACGCCTGTGTCCGTAATCTGAGACCCACTCCCATCATCCTCAACAAACTGGACATTTCCGAGCCAAAGTATCGCCGCAATCATTCGGAAAATGTTATTTTGTTCGTCAGCGGTCAATCCAACCACGTTCATTGCTTGCTGTGGTGACCGAATTGTTAGTCCATCAAGACACACAAATAGAGGTTTGGTGCTAGGCACATACCAGGGTGTCCCTGAAGTCTTTGAGATCATCAATCGATGCAACATTTAAGCAATTGCTACGGCTAGTAAAGGTATACGCTTCGGGTCCCTGCAAGCCAAACGCCTCTGCAACACGTTTTGGTTTGGCATGATCAATGGTAGAAAATGGATTGATTCAAGAATCGCGTACCTCGCTGTTCGTCAGAAGCACCTTTCGTGAATTGATAGAATATGTGAAAGTCGCGCTCGTTCGTAATTTGACCCACCACGCGATTCTATCAATACACCATGTCAATGAAGCCCAAAATAGCAAGCGGTATCTCTACCTTCTCCAAAAGGTAATTAGTGATTTGAGCACCAATAGGCTCACCATTAGAGTTGAACATAATTTCGAGGTATTTCCCCTGTACAAGCGATTAATGACTGACTAGTAACCCCGAGAAATCAGACTCACGTGTCTACTCGAGTTGTCGTTACGAAGCGTCTTGGCGCAACCAAAGCTTTCCAGCAACGGATTGGTCGCCAGCACCATCTCTTTAATCTCCGTGATACTAGAGTCTTGTCCGCCGGATACAGCCGCGATATATTGCATGATACGTTTTGCAGCCTCGGTCTTGCCTGCACCCGACTCGCCAGAAATGATAACGCACTGGTTCTCCTTGTACGATTTCATATTGTAGTATGAAGATTCTGCAATCGCGAATACGTGCGGAGGCATCTCAAGCCGATTTTTGCCCTTGTAGGATTCAAGAATTGCCTCGGTATAGATACCCAGGTCTAGGGCAGAGCTCAGCTAGACGCGAAAACACACAAGACAAAACGACATACCTCTAAACGGGTTCACAGATATAAGCACCTGCCCGATGTACGTGTAAATGTCGCCGTTCTTCCATCGTTTCTCAAGATTGTCGTTTACGCTCTCGTTGCTAATGGTCGTAAGCAGAGTCATGTCGGTCACGCCAACCTGCTTCTTCTTGAAGCCTTCCTTCCAGTCGGCCTGTTGACGCCAGATATTTATTAGCTTTTTTGAACGCGTATGGCGGATCTAAATGCCGACCTTCTGGACTTTGGCCGCGCCGCCTTTCTTTGGGGCAGCCGCAGCTGCGCCCTTCTTTCCTGCTTTCTTCGATGGAGCCTACGCGTTCGTTAGCACATTTGCACTAATACAATACAGGCAATTAATTCACCATCTAGCCGCTGGCTCGTCAACGCCTGATTGCCTGTCGACGTCTGTCTTGTGGGAACTAGCCGAGCGCGACGCCCCAGGTGATTATGTCACGGCACAGCACAGCCTCCATTAGCTCAGCTTTTCCAAACTTCGACAAACGACGAACGTCCAGGCCCTTGAAGTCAGCTCTGGAACTAGCTCGGTGATCTTCTATCTTTGTGTACACGGACATGAGCCGCTGCCTATGCTTCTGCCGGCCAACAAACTCTGTACTCGGCCTCGCTTTGCCGTAGCAAATTCGGAGCCCAGGCGCAGGTGTGGCTCCCACTGTGGGCGCCCTCAATTCTAGGCCGTTTGGGTGGTTCAAGCTGTTTGGATGCTTCCAGGCCGTTTGGATGCTTCCAGACTGTTTCGACAGGTTTCGTCGTCGACGACCCCCTTTAACGCGTTTCAAGAGGTTTCGACGGATCGGCGGCTGCGGGAGCGTTCTAGACGCTTTGGTTTGTTTGCTCACGGGTTCAAGGGTGCAATATTAAGGGCGTTATTTGGTGCCGTGGTGGCAGGGCTAGCCACAGGCCCTTG
>WSTK01000198.1:0-42645 GCA_019616945.1 Ceratobasidium sp. 414 | reverse complement strand
TCGTAAAGCCCCTTCGTGCCAGCCCAAGGACTTTGGTCGCGGCGATATCCTCCGGTTGACGCCCTCCCTCTTTCAGTATAAAGTCCTCAGTGCGTGGAGAGATGCATCCGCCCGCGACCCTGAAGATGAGACTCGTATTGAATACCGAGGCGCCTCGTTCAAGAGCTGCTACGTATATGGTGCTCGATTGGAACATAGTTTGGTAGATTGGACCCAAAGTGTGACTGTACGTGCCCAGCTTATGCTTAAAACAGAACCCAAGTCTTACAAACGCTCTTTCAGACCGCCATATACTGCCCCGAGACCCCAGTCAATGCGTTCCTCGAAACAACGATTGTATTTGCCGACGATATAAACAAAGACCAATTGGGGGAGTATTACGGCGAGTACACCAACCTCTTTAAATTCATCAACATATCATCCCGTAACTACCGCAAGGCTGTGTTCGGGGTTTTGGACGTTATATCGACCGACTCGCTCATGATCGTCAGTGGCCAACACCTTTCATCACCCCTCCTATCCCTGAGCGTCAGTCTCAACGTGACGAAAAACTACGAGGCATCTCGAACTTATATCACATACGTAAACGGTACTGTGGATGCCCATTACGACTCTTCGATGGGTCCGGCCCAAATATACCGCGACTCGATCTACAATTTGGTTGTGGCCACCGCCCATGCTGTGAACCTTGATCTCGGGAATGCGAGCCCAAATATCTTTCTAGACCCATCAATAATACATGACACCCTTGTCCCCAACTTGCCTCCTCCACAGATTAGCCCTCAAGACTGGGTTCGAGATTCTAAATCGTTCTACTATGGGAGGGTAGTTCCACCATACCAGACTTGGGCCCAAATGCTTCTCGCAGGGCAACCACAAAATCTCACTCTCGGAAATTTGACGGAATTACCCCCCGATTCGAAGATAGTATCCAACTATTTGTGCCCGAGCTATCAACCCAAACCGATGTCGTCGTTCTTGGCCAGCGTATTTATTGGGACGGCGACGATGTATTTATCAGTTTGGGGAACGTGGGCCTTTGTGACGAAGCTTGTGGCAACGAGAATACGGAAACCTTGTAAGCTACTTTCCTGGATCGTAGATTTAGACTGATCGCGCGTTTCTATAGGCTTGCAGTGCACCTTTGGTGATCATACAAAACATGGTGATCACGGTTCCAATGGTCACGGAGACAACCCGACGACACCCGACCAACCAACCGAGCCGGCTGCTCCGCCTCAGGGATCAGGCGCCAATTCAGCTCGCTCGGGCGTATACAAGGATAAGAAAGGGTGAGCGAATCCTCGTTCGAAATTCTTGTTTCGGGTCACTCACAACTTGTCTAGTGACCACGAGGACGAAGCTCCGATTCAAGAACTGCCGAAAGCGGATCCAGAGTTAGCACTAGGCGAGCCTAAGAACCGGGGATAATTTCACTATGAGTCCATATATATTAGAATGTTTTCCAAGTCTTGTAGTACTCAGCTACTGTTGCATGTGTTAATCCAGTTTGTTTTCGCACATACCTCGGTGTATATGCACGTGGAATTTTAAACCCGAAGGGGCACAATATCCAGTGTTTGTCCCCCTCTTGATTGCTTTTAGGTGCGGGAATCATGGAACCATTTAGATATTGATTCATGACGACGCCAGAGCTTGAAATCCATGGATGCATGGCTAATCATTGTCGTGTAAACACCCAGGAACGCCACAGGAGAGAGAGCATTTTGGACTGGGCCATGGCCGGGGCCGATTCCCATTTGTCCCCTCCTCACCTCTGGGTACCTACTTAGCCTTTTGAGCTTCCCCCCTGCAGTTGATCTGACGCGGTTCAACACCCACTTGCTGTTTGTTAAGACACTCAGCGTCCGGCTCGTACATTGTCCACTTTCCAACTGAATGGGGGATTCTCGAGTTGAAAACAGGACCAAATCCCTTGCTGCTGAACCTACGACACCTAACCATCACCACCTTTTATTAGCCTGGTATGATTAGGCGTGTCCGCGACATATGGCCCAATGCAAGACTCTCGGGGCTCACACTGCGGGGCTCGTGCCCAGCATGTGCCGACCCGACGAGCGGGCGGTGACCAGGCTGAACGACACAATCAAGCGGCTAACGTCCGGAGCTGGGCGCGTCTGAGCGTGCCACATCCGAGACGTCTTAGAAAACCTTGCGGTGACTTTATGTCATTTTGGTTTAGCATTAATAATTGACAAAAACGCGCATACACTACGCTTGCCACAATTGTAACCATAATCAAAACTCGGACAGTGATTCCTCTCGGCACATGTGTTTGCGTGTACGTTGTGATGTCTATTAGTGTTGATATGTATATAGAGGGTGTACACTCTCGAAACTGCTTTCGCTGTTGGTTGGGGAGCGAAGCGTGGGACCGGACCCGCCCAGGACGCTGGGGAGGCCGCCACGGAGCGCACGAGAGAGGGTGGGGAGGTGGGGGTGAAGTAGAGAAAGGCGGCGCGGGCACGCCTAGACAGCGTATAGTTCGCGTAGTGGGCCTCTCCGGGGGAGTCAGTGGCCGTTCGACCCGACGGTGGTGGCGAGAGAGCAAAACAATGGCCGAATGATGAGGCATTGCGTTGCTGCAAGCGCACTCTACAACCCGCATTTGGTTGGCCAACTCGGCCACCTCAGGGCCGGCCTTCCTCCCTTTGCGTCCACACCACACCACTTCCCGAGCACCCACGCCCACAATCTCGACCTGCACACCTGGTTGGCACTTGGTGCTCGCCCTGTCCCACCCTTGTCTACGCTCTTACTCGGCTGGATATTAGTCCAGACGAGCCGACACCGGTGCCCAGCGCTGTACTGACGATTGGCACGTTGAACCCACACCTGGTCGCGTCCGCCCCCCGTATATTAAACTCCCCGGTTAGTACAGGTACATGACCAGCCCACTGGTCGAGTGCTGATCACGCGAGGTGCTTGCGCGTCCCGCATCGACCCAACGCCCATAATTGGCGCGTCCTGGATTTCCGGCGCGTTCTCTGTTCCACCGGCCAGCCCTCAACGTTTCCGCCCGCGCTTCAGAGTTGACCGGGCCTCGCGTTCCTGCGCCTGCGCGCTCTCACTTCCGCCAACACCTGCCTCCGCCCACCTTCCGCTGCTCTCGTGTCGCCGCCACCGTGAAGGGAAGCGCACAAGTGGCCACAAATGTCGGGAAGCGACGGGACAGGCGTGACCGGTGAGGCGCACGTGCGGCGGCGAAAAGCGGTGAGCGCATACAGGGAACGGGAATTGGCGGAGAGGACACACAAGTGGTGGGGAGGGCGCACGGGCGGGGGTAGCATGCGCATACATGCAACAGCAGGCGGAGGGCGTACAAGCGAGAGGGTGGTCGTGTGTGCGACAGAGAGGGCACACGAGCAGCGAGAGTGGCGAAGCGGACGGATGAACGGTGGCGGCGAACGATAAGAACTGGCGAGGATATATGAGCAGCAGGAAAGGCGCGAGACCTGCGGCGAGTGGCGAGGAGAGCGTACGAGCGACAACGAGTGGCAAGATGTGGCGAGTAGGGCGCGAGGGCGGCGTACAAGCGATGGTGAGTCGGGGGAACTTTGATGTAAACGGTGAGTGACAGGGGGCGATGACGACGGTGTGCAAGCGGTGACAAATGGCGGGAAGAGTGTATGGGCGGCGGGGAGCGACGGCGACGATTTGTGAGTGACAGCGAGGGCGTACGAATGACAGGGAGCGACGATGAGGGCGCACAGGCGACAGGGAGCGATAGCAAATGCGTACGAATTGCAGCAAGGACATCCAAGCAGCGGCGGGGGCACATAGGGACTTTGCTAGCCCCACACTCAACAACCAACGTGTAATTATGACTGTACTTAATATAATGCTACGTCGCCAATATCCGGTGCTACATTAGATTTCATACACACTTAGAGGTTCTCGAAGGATCATTCGACATCCCAAATGTGCAGGTCATGTGACCGCTTTACCTTCAGTTAATGATACTTATGTATGTACACCTTAGCTAGGCCGAAAGCTACTAACCTGGTGCGACCAGGTTATTCCTTGTCGACTTGTTCGAGTCGCTTACGTTTCATTACTCGACTCTCGAGATGGCTTGGATATTATCCATGCATCTCCCAACTGGCGTAAATCTGGACCCCGTCATGACTTTGTCATCGTCCAGGACAGCACTGCGGGCGGCCTCTGGCTTGCTCAGCTTGTGCACATCATTGCGCTCCGGCTGGAGCGCATTGAATACCAGATCGCTTATATACGCCGGTTCCGCCTTCGTTCTCGCCGTAGTGTGGTCAGATTGGAAAGAGCTAGCGTTCGAGGGTGACTTAGGGGGCGATAGTTCAGCGAAAAATGACCGAACGCTCCATCTACTCGTGATATAGGGGACATTTCACAAATGCACAAGAATTGCTGTAAGCTGGACAGGGAAAAAACTGGTTTACCAATCGTTTGCGATGATATACCCGGCCACAGCGTGAGTGGTGGGGAGTAGCCAGGTAGAGTAAAAGGCCAAATCCGCGGAGAAAACCTCCTATGTCTGAATTGCCAGCTTGGCACCCCCAAAGCCGCAAAGGAACCAGCATGTCAGGCAACGTGTCAGCGGTTGTGTAAAAGGTCGTAGCGCCAACCCCCTGGCCAAGTAGGTCTGATGAATAGCCAGGGACATGAGGACACAGCGCGGACGGACAAGACGATAGGGACGGAGTCCAGTTTAGACTCCCATCCTATAAATAACTTAATGCCAAACCTCAGCACTTGTCCTCCAACCGAGCTCACGTCGCCCGCATGGTGTGCTGCATGCGATGGGGTCACCCCAGATTATTGGCGTCGCTTTTATGGTTAAATTACCTTTTCTCACCCCGGGGAACCACTGCGTTGGTCCCGAGTAATTATCAGCCTTGATCAGCGCTTCTTGGCCTCGATCATTTGATCCACAAGGCGGGCGGCAACATATTTTAGGAACCGTCACTATTTGTACAACTTGAAGTCCACAATCAATCAGACATGAGGTGGTACCCACGCCACGCTCCTGACCGAAGTGAACGGTCCCGGGGAAATGGATGCTAGGAAACCTCACTCCCCGCTCCTCGTACACAATATGCAACTCCACAAGTCAGGACTCCCGCTCATTAATGGCTTGAGTTATATGACACTCACTTTTGCCATTTGGAGTGCACCGTGTGTTACGAGTCTCACATCCAGCAGTCGAAACATGAGAGTACGGAAACAAGCCTACCGAATAATAATAACGTGGGTTACTCGGGGTAAGTGAGCATAATTCAAATGTGAAATTTAGCGCTGCAACGTCGTGTATGCGTGCAAGCAACGAGGCGCCCGCAGTCGTGCCCGTTCATCCTTTGATGGCGCACTATGCGCTGAAACGGGTGCTTCCCCTCTCAACTCGGCTCGGGGTACTTTGCGCATCAAGTATATTTATAGTCGACACGAAGATGGTGTGACGCACTCATCACATGATATTTTTTGTATAACAGAGGAATAGCCAACGATCACAAAACTCAATCCGCCAATATGTAGGCAAAACGTGCATGCGGTCCGGTAAATGCGTGTACAGAGCGCTAAACTCGTTCCCTACCATAAGCCTGCCGTATAAAATCGCATTCCAGTCCAGCAAGTACTGTCGTTCTCAGCCTCCTCATCGCTCGTACTTGGTACCATACTCGCTCGAGAACCAAGGTTTTCTTCGCTTCATCCGGGTTCATCCTTCCTGCAAGCTACCATGAGACTGCTTGAATACCCCATTAGTAACCCATACCCGAAGCAGCGGAGGTTCACGATCATCTTGATTATCCTTTTGCTGTTACTATTGCCATTTCTAGTCTTAATTAACAGTAAGCTGGAAACCAAGTTGGAATTTTCAGGGGCTAACCAGAGTTGCATACAGTTGTAACATCGGGCTATCAACTCGTACCAGCACTCCGCATGGATTTTGGTTCTAATGACACCGTCCCGGAATGGATGAAGCTCCCTTATCTTCCGCCTCTCCTACGTCGTAAAGCCCCTTCGTGCCAGCCCAAG
Source organism: Ceratobasidium sp. 414 (assembly GCA_019616945.1). NCBI lineage: Eukaryota > Fungi > Basidiomycota > Agaricomycetes > Cantharellales > Ceratobasidiaceae > Ceratobasidium > Ceratobasidium sp. 414. The sequence continues at coordinate 36,612 of WSTK01000198.1, read as the reverse complement.
GACTTTGGTCGTGGCGATACCCTCCGGTTGACGCCCTCTCTTTTTCAGTATAAAGTCCTCAGTGCATGGAGAGATGTATCCGCCCGCGACCCTGAAGATGAGACTCGTATTGAATACCGAGGCGCCTCGTTCAATAGCTGCTACATATATGGTGCCCGATTTGAACACAGTTTGGTAGATTGGACCCAAAGTGTGACTGTACGTGCCCAGCTTATGCTTAAAACAGAACCCAAGTCTTACTAATGTTCTTTCAGACTGCCATATACTGCCCCGAGACCCCAGTCAATGCGTTCCTCGACACAACGATCGTATTCGCCGACGATATAAACAAAGACCAATTGGGGGAGTATTACGGCGAATACACCGACCTCTTCAAATTCATCAACATATCATCCCGTAACTACCGCAAGGCTGTGTTCGGGGTTTTGGACGTTATATCGACCGACTCGCTCATGATTGTCAGTGGCCAACACCTTTCATCACCCCTCTTATCCTTGAGCGTCAGTCTCAACGTGACGAAAAACTACGAGGCATCTCGAACTTATATCACATACGTAAACGGTACTGTGGATGCACATTACAACTCTTCGATGGGTCCGGCCCAAATATACCGCGACTCGATCTACAATTTGGTTGTGGCCACCGTCCATGCTGTGAACCTCGATCTTAGGAATGCGGGTCCAAATATCTTTCTAGACCCATCAATAGTACACGACACCCTTGTCCCCAACTTGCCTCCTCCGCAAATTAGCCCTCAAAACTGGGTTCGAGATACTGAATCGTTCTACTATGGAAGTGTGGTTCCACCATACCAGACTTGGGCCCAGATGCTCCTCGCAGGGCAACCACAAAATCTCACTCTCGGAAATTTGACAGAACTGCCCCCCGATTCGAAAATGGTATCCAACTATTTATGCCCGAGCTATCAACCCAAACCGATGTCGTCGTTCTTGGCCAGCGTATTTATTGGGACAGCGACGATGTATCTATCAGCTTGGGGCGCGTGGACCTTCGTGACTAAGCTTGTGGCAAAGAACATAAGGAAACCCTGTAAGCTACTTTCCTGGGTAGCTGATTTGGGCTGATCGCGGATTTTCTATAGGCTTGCAGTGCACCTTTGGGGATAATACAAAACATCGCGAGCACGGTCCCGATGGCTATGAAGAGAACCCAACGACACCCGGCCAACCAACCGAGTTGGCTGCTCTGCCTCGGGGATCAGGCGCCAATTCGGCTCTCTCGGGCGTGCATAAAGATAAGAAAGGGTGAGCGAATCCTCGTTCAAAATTCTTGTCTCGGGTCACTCACAACTTGTTTAGTGACCGCGAGGATGAAGCTCCGATTCAAGAACTGCCGACACCGGATCCAGAGTTAGCAGTAGGCTCGCCTAGGAGCCGGGCATAGTTCCACAATGAGTCCGTCTATATCAGAATGTTTTCCTAGCCTTGTATAAGTACTCAGCTACCGTTGCACGTGTTAATCCAAGTGTTGTTCTCGCACGTTAGGTGCTACCTTTGTGTATATGCGCGTGGAATAGCTTCTTAAATCGGAAGGGGTGGAATATCTGCTGTTTGTCCTCTCTTGATTGATGACGCCAGATTCGCTTGAAATCCATAGCATAACTAATCATTGTCGCGTAAGCGCCCAGGAATGGATTCCCATTTGTCTCCTCCACGAAGCCGACCCAACTAAGACACTAGACCTCTCGTCTTCGCTTTAAGTACACTCGTGTTGCATGGTGTATTTACCATGTTACTATACACGGACGATCACTAGCTCGACTACACCCCGAGCCTCAAGCACGCTGTAGGCACACCCAGCGCCTCCAGAGTGCTCCCGATGTCCCCCGGCTACAGGATCACCTTTCCCCGCGCCCACATCCGACAGTATATCCTAATTCAGCAGGTCTGGCACTACCCAAGAGAGCTTGTGGGTGCAGCTTGCGAAGGAAGCACGAGCATAGCCCCTGGGACTGGGCTGTGTCACGTGTCTCCCAGCCTCTGGATGCCCGACGCCGTGGTCTGCGCCTACTACGGCCTCGTGGTTTTCGTTTGTGCCTCCCTTATGGGGCCCGCAGCTGTTGGGTTTTCCTTTAGTACTGTACTCCGCCACCACAGAGGGTTAGAGGGTGAATGTTCAACCAAAAAGACGGAGAACGTTCTAGTATTTGCAGCATACAGCATCTTACAAAGATAGGAGCATTAGGCTGGTTAGGTGATTGCTTGTGATGACAAACCTGGCCAAGGCGTGAATGGTGGGCCACTCTTAGTACCAAGCTGTCCAATTACGAGACGACTGGAAGTTAGCTGCTAGCCAACCTGGTAGCCAGCAAAAGTAGAAAAAAAGAAAAGAAAAAAAGAAAAGAAAAAAAGAAAAGAAAAAAAGAAAAAGAAACCGGTGAAGGGGGGGGGGGGGTAGCCGCTGTGTCGATGGCCTGAGTGGGGGACTGGAGTTCCAAGGCTACAGGAGGACCAGCAGGTTGGTAGGAGGTGGCGGGCAGGTTGGCGGCGCCAATCCCGGAGCCGAACAAATGTAAGTGAAGACAATGTAGCGCGGACGAGGAAGATGTGAAATCTACAGAACGACAGCTGCACGCGGCATAGTCCAATCTAGACGCCAGCCTCTATAAATAATCAGATATTAGCGCTTGCCTATACTTTACAGTAGACCAGCTGTCAACGGGGCTCCAGGCCTCGTAGCATTGTGTATGCGGGCAAGCAGCGAAACTCCCTCGCCCCTAACATACGAGGCGCCAAAAAAAAAAACGCTAAAACACTAGAGTGGACAGGCAATTCTTTGGGATGTGGTGCGGTAAGAGTAACACTATGGATCTAGGATGGAACAACTTGCAGAGGCCCGGAATATACCACATCTAGGGTGAAAAGCACCAAGAAGGCACATAAGATCATCCTCAAGTATCACAACGGCGGCTCAAAAGTATCCGAACCAAGATAATCTGTATGTGTCATGCAGGGTTAGACTTGGCCGGAGGGTATTCACTCATGAGCTTGGGCTTGCTTAACCAAAATGTGCGTAGATTAAACTGCGGCGTTAATGACAGCCCCTTTAATTTCTGGGTTGCGTTTTGCCTGACGTGTAGCTCCGTTAGACCGCCCCTTCACCCGTTTAGGTCGATCCTGCAAGCAAGTTTTTTTTATACCGATATCCATGTCGGGCAACACGCTCATCCGTTATCATAACCGCGTGTATATGCGGCGCTAATCTGATTGTCTGTTGATGGTTGGAGAGTGATATAAAAACCCACACTAGCCGTGAGCGCTGCATAGGCGGCATTCCTCCTTATCCAACCACTGTACGGGATTTAGTCGTGCCCTCAGACGTTACCAAACTTCTCTCTGCTACATTTCCAATGTCTTTATTCTCATGGGTCCGGGTGCGGTACCCCCTCACTCATCCATATCCGAGAAAACCATTATTTGAGATAATCACAATCGCACTCGCCGTACTTGCGTTGCCAACTTTTGTGCTTATCAATAGTAAGTCGACAATGTAGTAATCACATATGTTATTTCAGCCTTAGCTGACAGTGATTATCAGTCGTGGTGTCAGGCTATGAGCTGGTGCCCGTGCTTCGCCCAAATATGAACCCCAACGATACGGTTCCAGGATGGTGGAACATACCTCACGTTCCGCAGCTGCTACGCCGGAAACACCCTCCGTGCGAGCCGAAGGACCTTGGTCGTGGGGACGTCATCCGTTTGACGCCCTCCTTGTTCGAGTATAAAGTCCTCAGTGCATGGTGGAACTTGACAGCGCGGGACCCTCATGACGAAACTCGCGTTACCTATGAAGGCGCATCATTCAACGATTGCTATGTGTACGAAAACCGATTTGATTACAGTCTAATGGATTATACTCAGACAATAACTGTACGTACTTGGCTTAATCGTGAGCGTCAGGCCAGAAAGCTTACAACTAAGTCTTTTGTAGACCGCTGTATATTGCCCTGACACTCCGGCCAATACTTTCATGGAGACGAGTGTCACGTTTGCCAACGACATAAGCAAAGACTTTGTCGGGCAATATTATGGTTTCGACACGGACGTTTTTGATTTTGTGCAGGAAACCTCCCGCAATTATCGCAAGGCTGTCTTCGCGGTGTTGGACGTTATATCCGCCGATTCGCTCGCGGTCATGGGTGGCCAACACCTTTCGTCGCCGATCCTTTCTTTGAGCACTAGGCTCAACGTCACAACCCGCGAGTTTTGGGCCACCTCTATCACTTATTTGAACGGCACCTTCCTAGCGTATGATGACACTTCCATGGGCTTGGCCTCGATCTACAACAGCTCGGTATACAACTTGGCTGCTGCTGTCACCAACGCCGTACACCTGGACCTCGGGAACGTGGGGCCACAAAACATTTTCATCGATCCATCAGCTGTGAACGATACATTTCTTCCCAACCTGGCCCCCCCGGGGGTCAACCCTAACCTGTGGGTACGCGAGGACCATTCGTTCTATTATGGAGGGGTAGTGGCACCGTACCAGACCTTTGCACAGATGCTCCGCGCGGGGCTCCCACAAAATATTACACTCGGGGATTTGTCAGATTTACCTGGAGATTCGCAGATGGTGACCAATTACCTGTGCCCAAGTTATCACCTCAAGTCAATGTTTCCATTTCTGGGGAGTATTTTCATCGGAACGACGTCTATGTTCACATCGGCTTGGGCTTTATGGTTGTTTATATCTGGGACTTGGGCGCGGCGATTGAGTGGTCCTTGTAAGTTACCTTGGCTAGTTAGCTAAGGAGTTTTAGGATGGCCATAACAATTTTACAGGTCGCACATGCACTTTTAGCGAGGGGAGACAATGCAGGTTGCACCCCTCGCCCCAAGACGATGGGGAAGCCGGGTCCGCCCCGGCTATGTCTTACCGTCCCTCTGCCCCAAATCACGATTCCGGCCACTCAGGCATGAAAGGGAGCGAATAGGTGAATGATCACGCATTTTATTTCGGAAAAAATGTTTAGCTTTTGCTTAGATGGTATTCCCTCGAGACACGCTTCCAAGAATTTGAAGGTGTTAAATCAATTAGGTCAATGAACCTGAATATTGTTGTCCGTTTACTATGTAATCAGACTGGACCTTCGTATCGTGAACCACACCCACAATTATCAATGCATTCACCTGTGGTTCTGACCTCTCAAAATCGTTATGGTACTCCTGAATAGGCATATCGCAAGATCTACACGTATTTGGCCGGGCGCATACACCTCCCATAGTACAGCCTGTGGGGGAAACACGTTCGGCGCCAGCCCGTGACCTCGAGAGCCCTACTACGGCTTATCTGGCGCAGCGCGCACACCGCGTTTTCTCCTTTCCATATTTTTGTTCCCTCTTCCCACCCCGTTTCGCGTCCCATCTCGCCTATCTTCCTGAGCCCCGAACTGGCTCCTTCCCCACTCGTCACGATTGCAACCATAATCAAATAGTCGGGTAGTTCGCGAGGGTCGTTTGAATGGACTGTAATAAAGCCGCAATCTCTCCTGATGTGGGGGTATGGCGAGTAGTTTCGTTGAGTGCCCGAAACGTACAGATGCTGCGTGCCGGAGAGCGTTGCCACTTCAGAGCCCAGCCAACTTTATATGCTATCCTAATTTGGTATTCAGGTCTCGCACTGACCAAAAAAAAATGTTGAATTCTGCCAAGAATTGATCGAGGGGTTAATACACCTGGCAAACCATACCGAAAAAGCGAACGACTGAGGGTTCTTTCAAATGGCACGATGGTACGATGGAACCACGGGCCACGTGACTCTGCCAGTGGCGCCCAAGTCGACTACAACCAGGGCCGCTCACGCGCGATCTTCTACTCTCCATACCCACCTCCCCCTCTTCCTCAGACTTACCTTCTCTTTTACGCTACGATGGGCTCTATGCTTTCCTACGGAGGTTCTGCGGTGCAAACCGATTTATCTGGGAAAGTCTTCATAGTAACGGGTGCCAAGTACGTCTTTCTCCGCATCGTTACCATTGGACTCCCGCCTCGAAAACTGACTTCGCTGGTCATTATTACTAACGTAGCCGTGGGATTGGTTTCGAGACTGCGAAACAACTGTATAAGCTTGGGGGTACAGTTTATCTTGGTGCGCGGAGCGAGAAAAACGCCGAGGACGCGATAGCGAGGATTCACACCGAGGTTACGAGTCCGACCGAGGGGGAGTTGAGGTGGTTTTCGTTGGATTTGGGTACGATTGGCAGGGCCAAGGAGAGTGCAGAGGCGTTTTTGGAGATGGAAGATCGGTTAGATGTCCTCGGTGGGTAATCTTTTTGCCTTTTGAGATTCTATTTGTCGTCTGACTGTGCTTCATACAGTGAATAACGCATGTTTGCAAGTCTACTGTTCTCCTAGCTGTTGGAGTTTGTGACTGACTGGTGGTTTTGTGAATAGGGGCGACGCCACGTTTGAAACAAACGAGGATGGTGTCGAGACGATGTTTGCGACAAAGCAAGTCGTAGCAGTTCTGGTAGAACCTCGCGTCTAACCCTACTCTTCGTAGTCACGTTGGCCACTTTGTGCTCACGACAACGCTCCTACCCTTGATGAAGAAAACGAGCGCTCTGAACGAGACCGACGTTCGAGTAGTAAATGTATGGCCATTCAATTTGGAACAAAGGATCGTTTATTGATTTCCAATATTTTCAGGTCGCTTCGACGGTGCACAACATGTGGGGAAAGGGTACCCAAATATCATTCGTGGACCCTTCTGATCTGAGCAAGCCATTTCCGCTGAAGAAACCCGACACGTGGTCGCATATCTTGACTCGTTATAGTAAGCCCCTATTTGGCTAAATATTGCTCAACATGGTAACCAAGGCATGTGCAGGTCGTACGAAACTTGCTAATATTTTATTCACTCGGGAGCTCCAACGACGCTTGGACGACGAAGGCTCCAGCATAATTACTCTCTCCGTACACCCTGGATACGTTGCGACAGGCAAGTTCTGCCTCTATTTTCCCCTTCCACTCGTTGTGACATTTTCCTCTCCAGACGCAGCCATAGAAGCGACATCCAAAATGCCCATTTTTGGCCTCCTCTCCTCTGTTTTCGTCAAACTCTTTTTCATTGATGAAGCGGGCGGAGCACGAAATAGCGTCTATGCAGCGTCGGATCCAGATGTACGAGCCGACCCAAGGAGGTTCAAGGGGCAGTTTTTAACGCCTGTGGGGAAGGTTACGGCTCCGGCAGCGATTGCTCAGGATAAGCAGCTGGCGAGAGACCTGTGGACCTTGACAGACAAGATTATGCAGCAGAGGATTAATCCATGAGCGGGGCAGGTAATGCGATTGGGCTACGGGGGTCATTAGGTACATGCACGATAATACTTCACTACATGTATTTTTACATTTATTTATCATCCATTTTAATCGTCCCTGGTGAGGTCATGCCGATCACCCGGCGCTTAGTTGTGATTTGCGTGACGATGCCCAAACGGTTGCTCTCCGCCACGACTACCACCGCCACCCGGCGCTCTCCTCCCTTTACCCCCGACTACAATGTCGGACACTGGTGTTCTTGAAGGCGGGTCTGGCTCTGGTCTACCATTTTCGGTTCTTCTCACTGCGGGCATCGCGACTGCGGTGGCGACGGTCGTCTCAACTTGGTCGATATGTTCGCATTTGAAGAATTATAGGAAACCGGCGTTGCAGAGGTGAATTGATTTGGGGTGTGAGTACGGGTGGGCGGCTGAACAGTTGCTTAGGATGGTCATTCGGATTATGGTCATGGTTCCGCTCTACGGTATTTCTTCGTATATATCCTTGTTCTCCTTGGAGGCTGCGGTCATCATCGATGTCATTCGGGATGTATACGAGGTAGGCCAAACGACATGTGTCAAGACATAATAAGCTTATCATATTGCCCTTAGGCCTTCGTCATTTACTGTTTCTTCCACCTGCTACTCATCTACCTTGGAGGAGAGCGCTCACTCCTCATCCTTCTCTACGGTCGCGAACCAAAACAACATGCATTCCCAGTCAGCCTCTTCAAACGTGACCTTGACGCCTCCGACCCCTTTACCTTTCTCTTTCTGCGGCGTGGCATCCTGCGTCAGTAGTTTGCCGAGCCGGATCACGGTAACTTCACCCGCTAACACCCGGTTTACAGAGTATGTCCAAGTCAAGCCCGTGCTGGCTGCTCTGACGCTCTTGCTCAAGGCGCTTGGCAAGTACAAGGAAGGCGCGTTCCGGGTCGATGCCGGTTATCTCTACGTCAGCATTGTGTACAATGCCTCGATTTGTTTGAGTTTGTATTGTCTGGCCATGTTCTGGGTGTGTGTTAACACAGATTTGAAGCCTTTTCGGTGAGTATCATCTCTTAAAGGCGTGTGTATTACTGATAATATTTTGATAGCCCCATGCCCAAGTTCCTCTGCGTCAAGGGAATCCTGTTTTTCTCATTCTGGCAATCTATCACAATTTCCTTCTTGGTTTCTGTAGGACTCATTAAACGCCGTACGTCCCGCGTCTCCATTCCTCTACCATTCCTCTAACTTTGATTTACAGTCGGGCCCTATACCGATGTCGAGCAGATTTCTCTTGCCATCACCGATACCCTCATCTGCTATGAAATGCCCCTCTTTGCTATCGCCCACTCGTTCGCCTTTTCTACCTCCGACTTCGCCGACCCTTCCATACACCACGTCGCACGCATGCCCTTTCTCCACGCTCTCCGTGACGCGTTTGGATTCCTCGACGTCCTGGTGGATGCTCGCATGACCCTGCACGGGGATGTTACGTACAAGGCATACGAACCTGCTGAAGGCGGGATGCACCAGGGTACGGGCCGGGACCGGAGGATTCGGGCTGGACTGCGCTATGCGGCTGGTGGACGGAAAAAGTATTGGTTGCCGATGCCTGCGGACGATTCAGGACCTGCAGTCGGGCCGTTTGCCAAGGCGCGCCGGGCGCTGGATGAACGATACCACGTAGATCAGGGTTACGCACCGCTCACCGAGGACCAAGCCGCCGAAGTTGTTCATTCCGAGTCATCTTCCTCGGACTCGGACGAGGCGAATCATTTTACTGTCCCTGGCGCGTTTGACGTCCAGTTCGAGTCCCAAAACAGCCTCGCCATTGTCCAGTTCCGCAAGAGTAAGCGCGAAGACGCGATGTACGATGACGCACGCAAGCTCGTTTTCGGAGATTACAACTATCCTGTGATTGATTGTTCAAGCGAGGCTGCTCGGGCGAGGGTGTGGGACGCCGAGGAGGGGATTTTGAATGATCAGAGGGCTGCGGCATTTGATCCACGACTTGGGGGCGTGGTTGTTGCGCCCAGGCTGAAGGGGTATGGCGCGACGGGCGCAGGTGGGCCAAGGGGCGTGTATGGAAAGTGGGCAGAGACGTCCGACGGTGAGTCGGTCAAGTCTCGACGGCGGCGAGACTCGGACTCGGATGAGACGCTCGAGGCGAGGCCGGGCCCACCTGTGGGTGTCGACATGCGGGATGGAAAGACGCCGGGTATACGCGTGGCGGGTGTAGACATGAAGTGGACCAAGTCGAAATCCAAGTCCAATTCCAAGCCTGGCTCGAGCTCTGGCTCGGGCACCGAGGCGCGTCTACGACCCGAACCTCCACGCCACTCGCGCTCGAATCTAAGTTCGGCGGTGCACACGCCGAAGGGGACGAGCCCTGCTTTGGGGAAGAAACCGCTTCCGCCAGATGCGGTGGATCTAGTCGTGGAGGACCCGGGTGCGGCGGAGGCGAGGGCGACTTGGGATAGGCGCAAAGGCGATCCGGCTCTGCGACCTGGAGGGAAGAAGGTGTATAGGAGGGGATATGTGTTGGATGATGAAAGGGACGTCAAGGTCAGTGTTCCGCCTGTGAGCCGTTCGTCCCAAAATACGGATAGTATTGCTCATTTGCGTGTCTGTAGGTATCCGTCGAGGAGCACGAACGTCGTGGTGGCTCAGTCGACCGGACCAAAGTCCGTGTACAAGACACCGGCAGCAACGAACAAAAGAGTCGAGAGGAGGATCAAACGGACGACAAACACGGTGGTGGACCCGAGATGATGGAAGCGGATACGACCGATGTCACTGTCGTACGCGCGACGACGCCTCCGCCACATGCGTTTGTCCACACGAATACGTTTGGTGTGAGCGAGAGCAGTCTGAGTGGGAATCCTTGGGCTTGATCTGAATGTGTTGGATTGTATTTCTGCCGTTCTGACTGTTGTTGTTGGTTTACGATGATATCTATTTGTTCATATGGGACTTTTACTCGTTTTATCATGAAAAACGCGCGACTTGGCTGGGTGAGCTTGAATGCATAAGTAGCGGCGGCAAGTAGTCATGTGGCTATGTGGCTATATTGACATAGCGCTGATGTAATGTTTCTCATTTATTTACGCAAGTTTGGCCACTCGATCGAGCCCGTCCGACGCACATGCGTACAGAAACTCCACAAGCCAGACAGCTGATTCGAAGTGCCTGCCAAACTGTCAGCACTTTGTGCGTCTCCGCAAACAGATTAACTATATCGAACAATCGAAAAACGCCAGTGGTCAGCTGGATGGCGAAGTCGCCCTCATCTATGCAGAGATGTCTCAAGGTCTAGTCCTAAGCATCAAACAGGGATACGCAGCAAGACATTCACGCGACCGAAGACAGCCTATCCACGTTGTAACTTGCGACATTCGACTGGGGCACATGCATATATGCGTCATCTATGTCCGATGAGCGTGCATTGTACGATGTCAGCTGAGAGAAGCTCGAGAGGGGGTGTGGATAAAAAGGCTGGACACGACGCAGCTACCACCAACAACCAACCTCGACGATCACATCCTTCACCTATCTGCAATCATGGCTAATATTCGCCCTGGCCCTCATAATATCTTCCTTGATGAACAGCAGTGTCTTGGTGTGGACTCGCCTATGGGCGACTTCGTCGTTCTCTTGCCCCGATCTGTCGCCCCGGGTAAAATCTTAGTATGTCTATGGGCATTCTGCACTTTCTTGCACATCACTAAAGCGCCAATATAGTGGCATGTTGACCTCAATGGGGATGGCACTATCACCCTGAAGAACCTGGAGACTGGCAAGTATGCCGGAACTCGAGGCACACCAGAAGAGAACGAGCCGGTCATGGCGATGGACCGGCCGCTTGAATTCAGGCCCATTCCTGGCAGGGAAATTGGCAAATTCAAGTGGGTACCCTGACACGTCTCAATCTCGGTCGCAGTTACACCCATGCTGATTGTTTCTCATTGCCAGGCTTTTAGTCGCTAAGGCAGAGAACCTTGCCCTCGGGCAGTCCTTGAACCTACCTATGCCCCCAAGGGTATGCGGTCGTCGCGAGTTTCTACGTTTGTCTGCCGCTCACCACTTCTTCACTAGACCGCCTTGCGCCCGTCCGGTGACGCGCCAGAATGGCGTTTCCAGCCCCTCGAATAAAAGGAGCTGCCACGCTGATGGGTGATAGTTGAATTGCACGTGCCCCGTGATGAATGAATGAATGAATTTGAAGTGTTTGAAAAACTTGCCAACTCGACAATCTGTCATGTAAACCAAATCGGGACTCAACCAAGTATAAGAAAGCGTGTGAGCAAGCATACACCTAGGGAGGTCTGGCCCAACAAGGGGTAGAAGGGACGAGGGCCCAAATTTATTCAATAGATCCGGGCCGGTTTATCCCAAAAGGGAGGGCAATAGGAAGTGAGATGGTGCCTGTGGAGGTGGTGCACAGAGAGATTAAATCCCTGTACTCGGACGTGCCATTCCACAGTCGAAAGGCAGCAGTATTTTGTCACGGACCCAGTCTCTCAGCAAGCGAACGCAAAGCGCAAGGGCAGAGAGACGGACGCAAGAACAAAACGACAACGCTACGGATTATATCGGTCAACTGATAGTGGCTCAGGGGCGGAAAGGAGCGAGAGACGCAGAGGGCCACGCGATCATATTTGACGACGCAGAACTTACATCATTGACTAATATATACCTGCATATATGCACCTTTTCATAGATGGTTGCATATAAATAAGACCGAATTAAAGCGCCAAGGAGTGTTTTGGCTTGAAGCCTCAATTTATTTTACTCGTCAATCATTTTAGAGTGTAGCCCCTCACAAAAGATATGACACGATGGGAGCCAGCTCTACTGGTTGGCTAAGAAGCACGTATAGGAAGTGGGCGGAGTCTTTCAAGCCTCAGGGGGAAGGGACCCAGGTATATATTTCAAATCGGACCACCGTATGTTCTCGACGAGCCTCCCAAGTGGATCACAAGTTGCACTACAACAAATCAACGTGAGCCTAGGCCGCCGTGTAAGCACCCCGGATGGCCCCATACCTCGGGCACGTGACACACCTCGCCACGACGTCTCGCCCACTCGCTCCCCCTCCCCTCAGCCCTCCTGGTCGTTGGTTTCCCACCTGCCCCCCGTATCTCGGCTTTGGTCAGAGCAGACACACCAGCCCGCGAGCCCTTCATTCTCGCGTCCCGGCGCCGAGGTCGCTTCCCCTCGCCGCTACCGCGGCGACAGGTCCCCCACCCCACACCGGCCCTAGACACATGCCATGTACGACACACAAACATATATACACATATATACATCCGCCCCTCACATGCATACACACCCAGACTGCACCATCCACACCGCGCGTACAGATCAGAGGCTCAGAGTGATTTTTTGCGCGTAGGATTACCCCCATTTCGTTTCCACGGCGCAAGCGCCTCTGCTGTGTTGGAGAGCACTAATGTGGCTCTTCAACCATTCCTAGGTCGTATCCGATTTCCGGGTGGCGTCCGGTGTGGCCGTGCCCAGCCGCCCATTGTACAGAAGTAGCCGATAGTGGTTGCAGACTAGTTGCAGGGGTATAAGGTTTGCCATCGCCAGGTACCCAAGTACTACTGTGCCCCCAGCTACAATTATGGATTTCCCTAACGGCCGCTGTATTATTCTCGTTGCTCATGAGTTATGCCTCACCTTGAATGATCATCGCTCTGGGGCTGCCATCACTGTGTTACCCCCCAGCGGTATCCCAGGCGAACAGGAGGTGGGCCCGTGGCCTGCTGTAATTGATACCCATAGCTTACATGCCAGCATAGTGGCACATTGCTAGAACATCGAACGGGATGATCACTCTGAAGAACCTAAGGTTTGGCAAGTACATGGGGTTTGAACAGGAGCCACAATACAACAAGATGGTTGTGGCAATGAATACCCCTACCGAGTTCGATGTCATTGATATGGGGGAGCCCGGCATCTACAAGTGAGTGCTTGGTGGCATCTCTTTTCCCAAAACCCATTTTTTATTGTTTCGCGTCATTAGGCTGGAAGCAATTAGTGGGGAGGTCCTTTGCCTTGGTCTTTCACTAGAACCATGTTTTCCTCGAAAGGTACGCAGACAAGTCGCCTCTACTGTTTGTTGTCCACTAGTTCATTAGATTGCCTTGGTCGGGCCCGACCAGGCAAAGCCATGGCGTTTTCAATCTTTCGAATGAGGGAGCAGGCGACGCTGTACCGGTGCATGGTGCTTGAACAGGGATCAATACGTATATCGGGGTTGTTCCACGAAATCACGACAATTGCTGAATCAATGAGTCCCGTAAACTAGAGAGCAACGTAACTAATTATAAGAATATCCTATCGCTTAAGGTGCCCTTAGAATCGGGCTGATAGGTTGGCCTGACTTAGCCGCTGCTGTCACCTATATGCATGGAGATGATTAACGGATATCGAAGAGGTATATGCATATATGCAGGTTGATAAAAGCAGGTACTAGCCAATCTGACCCGTCTTTGAGTTTCAAAATTGCCATGCCACCAACCTCGAAGTGCATGCTGTTGGATGGAAAATCCACACAGTTCACCCCGCTCGGCTTGGAACCAGGCATACCTCGAAATTGGGGCATCAATGTCAGCAGCTTCTCTGCATCGTTTCCGCGTTTACTCGCCTGGGTCGTGGCATTGGGGGGATAACCGTGGACCTTAATCGTTAGCATGCTACTTGGTGCCAGAATACCAAGGTACATAATCTATGTCGAAATATAACATACACATATGCTACAGTATCAAAACCGGGGCCCGTAGCTCAACACCCTCCTCGCGGTACTAATTTTCAGGGGCGCGCCATCTCCTTGAGTACTACAACCACCTCATCGATCGTTGGGCGATCGCCTGGCTCGAATTCCCAACATCTCTCCAAAAGTGCCCACATCGGGTCCGGCTTGAGTGCGCATTCCTCAAATTTGGGGTACTTAGCCCGAACCGGTAGTTTTTTGCCCAGGATTTCCCTAGATAAAATCTCGGGCCTGTTGGAATGATAGTATGGCATGCTCCCAGTTATGATCTGTAAATGTGGAGCGTCAGCATCGTCTGAACGCTAGTAGTCAGTTGTGCTCTTGCCTCAAGTGCTGTCATACCCCTAATAGATGATATTGTCCATTAGTGAACAAGTGGGCAACGACTGGATACGCACCACCCCCAAACATCAGACGGCGTCCTTAATTCTGGATTTTCTTCTTGGAACAACTCAGGGGCCTAAAACGAAGACGGTCATTCAGAATCTGTCGGTTTTCGGTTTAGGAATTACTTGCCATGTAACGCTGAGCCTTGGACAGTCCTGTCATAACAGCCGTAGGCAACTTTTCGCCAGGCTTCCTATCTTGGAGAGCCTGAAGGGAATGCGGTAAGCCACCGCGAGTTCCCGAATACTAGATTCAGCCCACTTTTGTCAAGCCGAATCCGCCGAGAATACCTCCTCCGCTATCCGTAATCAAGATATTGCTCCCTTGCATACCAGAATGTACTACAGGCGGCTCTTTACCATGAAGGTATTGCAAGCCGCGAGCTGCATCTGTGATCTGTCAAAGATATCTGAGAGAAGCTTGGAGGTAACCAAAAAGTGAGGACGCACGATACGTAAAATGTCACTCTTTATGCTCGGGTCACTCTGGTGCTGCTTCAAGTACGTGACCTAGATATTTTTTTATTAGAATGGTCGGTAAGCAGCAGGTCATATTTCGATTTTCGTACCGCGTCAAGGTTCTTCATCAGTGGAGCTACCATATACCTGACGAGATCGCCGCGATAGTGGTGAGATGTAGGACGATTCAAGGCCTGGATAAACTTACAGTTGAAACCCTCCATCATCCAATGCTTCCATTCCAATTCCGTGAAACGGTAAGGTATAATCAGACCTGAAATTTGACCAGAGCCCGGCATGTCGCAAAAAACGCTACAAGTCGGGTTTGTATGCGATCGTAAAAGAAAATGTGATCCCCTTACCTGCGCATATTTCTCGATGTTCTCTCTCTCGGACGACCCAACCCTAAACACCTTTTTGGCGACCTTGACACCTCCCAAGAACGATGCAAGAAAGACATCGCATGTTGCGCCTTGCTTGAGGGGTCTCTTGATCTCAGTAATACACTGTCGTCCAACAAGCAACTCAAGCGGTAGCTCCATGCCAGTGACCGCCCTAATTGTTCTGACAATCTGTTCGGTGTCGGCGTAAACCTCTGGGGTCGTATCTGCCGGATTTTGCAAGAGCTAGAAGGGTTGACTCGTGTTATAACTACACGTTCGGAGTATACCCAGTTGGCTTACCGTGGACTTATCGGTAAGAGCCTGACGCAGCATATTGCGCATGTCCGTTGCCACAGCCATGAGTGCGTCTTGACTTTGGCCAATACCAGTTAGGTCAGTTTTCGCGTCCATCAAGAGGGGGCGCAGCTGATTAAGCTCAGCCAACCCTGCCTTCTGGACGGCGGTGAAATCGTCGATCCATTGTACGTGGGCGACATCGACAGCATACTACATATACCATCAAGCATGTTTGATCGAGCGATGCAATGAACATACTGACCGAAAAGTGAGTCAGACATCCGTCGAGAGCATTGAAGTACGAAGCAATCTCTTCGTTAATCTCCGCGGACCGTAGGAACGCTAGAAGCCCGTCCATCTGGTTCCAATATTCGATTCGTTGACCGATCAAACTAATTGTACTGCCAACAAAGGTCAAACGGGCAAAGCAGTCATATATAATTAGCAACGTACTCGTAAAGTAGCTTTGACGCCCCCTGTACTCCATGGTAGTGCTGTCCGCCATAGTTAGTCACTTGCGCACCAGCCATGCGAGCAACCATAACGCATCGACCTTGTAGTAGCTTCCATTGACCCCTAAATGTCTTGTTAGAAGCTAAACAGTGCTATGACAATCTTGCTCACGTGTTCAGCTTCGTCCTCTCAACGGCCCGGAACACTGTGGTAAGGCATTCCACCAAAGTGCTGATGCATGGAATCGGCGCCAGCTCCGCCACGACTGCGGCCAGGGGTAGGTCACACTGGGTTCTCAATGGCGCTAGAACCTTCAGCTCGTTTTCCGGGGGTAAAACCGCTGAAGGACCAACACGACCCGAGGAACCAGAGGCGACGGGTTGGGGAGATACTACTGTTATCGTTGGAACTCCACCAGGTGGTGTTTGATATTGAGAGGGTGCAGGTGCGAGTGCAGGTGCGGGTGCAGGTGCAGGTGTAGGTGCAGGTGCGGGCGAAGGATTGCCGTTCGGTAGAGGACTAGCCTGCGCTGTTGGTGGATTTGGAGATGGCGACGGCGATGGTGATGGCAAATTCGAATGACTACTGTTACTTGAAGAAGCACCAGTACTTTTTTTACTACCAAGAAAGCTTTTAATCGCCTTGCGGATTGGCATGTTTCGAACCGACAGATGATCTTGTCGTGGGGCAAAGTATTGGCAGAAGGTGGGCTGGAGGTTAGGATGCCTCAAGTGGTGGCCAAATTTCCCCTTTTATAGCAACCGATAGCACAAAGCTACAAGGGGAGGCGCGGCGCGACGGTTGTTTCCACATGTATCACACACGTGTTTAATAACTTTTACCAAATGAGGCAGTCTAGCAACAAAGGGTAAGTTAGGGTTTGTCAACGCGGCCAAACAATCCGTCGGCTGGATGCGATTGAGTCGGCCCGCGTCGGCAAAATCCCTGGAGCTCCGGAGCGCTCCGTGAACGGGTATTTGCTCATGTGTGCTCTGGATTGTAAACGAGCACTCAGGAGCACTGCGAGCCCTATGCTCCTTCGTCTCCCGAGTGCTCGTGAGCCCCGGACGATTTTGTTGAGCGGCCCGCTCCAAGACTGTTTGACTAAGTTGAACTTAATTGGAGGCACATTACACCAATCGGCTTGGTCTACAACAGGCGCGCTCTAGCGCATTTGATCAGTTTAATTTCGGCCGGACTTTGCCCGGTGTAGCCACGGCTTCCGGTCCTCATCTTGACTTTGATCTCTACAAAGCTCACCATAAAACTTTCAAATAGCGTGGAAACGGCGCAGCAAATGTTAGCTTTGTACGTTCGTTACAGGGTTAGAAATTAAGGAGCCTCCTTATAAGATATGGCGTCAACGGGGTTTTCAGTGTGGTATCTGCTTTTGTGACGATCAAATCTACAGGAAAAACGAAGCGCCGATGCCAGCGACCGGTCCTCACGCAGCCTGCCTGCAAGTGCCAGAAGGTGATGTTGGTGTGTCCCGGTCGCTGATCGACAAAAGTACCAGCCTTATGCACTGGAGACATTACATCAACTAACCTGTCTACTAGCATCGTTTAGTCTCTCTACACATTTCAGTTCGACTCTTCAACAAAATGTTTCCGTCGACTACAGCTGATCTCAGAGACTCAACGCCGTAGTGTTAGTGCTATACAGTACCAGAACCCTGAGCCGCCAACTTCCGGATTCAAGTTGCCTCGAATCAATTCCCTACGTTCCAACCGCAACTTCGAGCATATTGTTGTCTGTAACAAAACTGGGGTGTGTCAAAGATGGTAAAGGTGGCTATTATTACGGGAGCAGCACAAGGTTTTTTTTATTGTGCGTATAGAACGACGGCCTCCTATAGCTGACGGTCACCACCA
The DNA here is from genome assembly GCA_019616945.1 of Ceratobasidium sp. 414. NCBI lineage: Eukaryota > Fungi > Basidiomycota > Agaricomycetes > Cantharellales > Ceratobasidiaceae > Ceratobasidium > Ceratobasidium sp. 414. Next base: position 18,712 of record WSTK01000198.1, on the reverse strand, counting down.
GGTATTGGCCGGGCTATCGCACTGAGTGCGTCAATTCCAAAGCCTCAATATTTTAAATTCATACCAGCCCCTCCTCGTAGGGCTCGCAGCGGACGGAGTCGATGTAGCTGTGAATGACCTGGATCATAAACGTCTGTTGCTCGAGGGCTTGGTCGCCGAAATCAAGGAGTTTGGTCGCAAATCGATCGTCATTGCGGCCGATGTGTCAAAGGAGAGTGAAGTGCAAGCTATGGTAAAAAAGACGGTCGAAGATCTGGGAAGACTCGATATTGTATGTTTCATTGACTTAGCATTAGTTCAACCATCCACCTCCTTGGCAGATGATAGCGAATGCAGCAGTCCACCAGTCTCATTCCATACTCGACGGTACAAACCGGTTATTGGGGAGCTGCGTAGTGGTTGCTTAGCTGATATTCTTCTGATAGTGCCAGATGATATATTCGACAGAATCCTGGCGGTCAACTGCAAAGGCGTATTGTACTGCTACCGCGCTGCTGCGGCTCAAATGATTAAGCAAGGGGGTGGTGGTCGGATCATCGGCGCATCGAGCACCCGAGGGGTTGTAGGTGTGTTAGTTTATTTGTCTAATATTTAATCCCCCCTAAACCATGCTATTTACCAAAGCTCGCCCTTTGAACATCTCTTACGCCATTTCCAAGTTTGGAGTTCGGGCAATCACACAGACGGCGGCGCTTGAGTGGGGCCAGTACAACATCACAGTAAATGCGTATGCTCCAGGGATGGTTGAGACACCAATGTGTAAGTGATTAACTTGAAAGCTGGCATACCCCGCGAGATCCTGACTGTCTAGCCGCTGCCAACGAGGATGATGCTTCGAGGGCATCCGACAGGGTACAGTTCTCTCTAAACGAGCGATAAACTAATAATCAAATGAGTCTGTGACGTACAGGTACCACGGGGCGCATGCATCAGGCGGGTGGGACAGCCTGAAGACATCGCGGCTCTGGTCAGTTTCCTGGCCTCTGACGGCGCATCATACATCACAGGTCAGGCGGCGCATTTGCACTACCCTTTCTGCCACTGACCTTCATATTGCTTCCTTGGGTTTCAACTAGGTCAAACGTTCATGGCCAACGGTGGAACGCTAATGAGCTAGGCGGACCTTGACTATATGCCATCAAGGGGCCCATGTCACTCGGACATATTTCCGATAACATTGGGAAAAGATGGAAACCGAAACATCGTATTATTAGAAGAACGTTACTGGAATTGCGAAAAAGATGTTCCTATATGCGAACTTCACCACTTCTCCTTATATTCCCATATTTAGTTCATGGTCAATTCGTCGATCACGCGGCTTTGCACACGAACGAGCTGGCTACGCCGTTGAAGTTGTACTGTGCCAGGTTGCTGGACCCTATTGGGATAGAGAGTTAGCGACAGTGTGAAAATAGCTTGACGCAGCTTGCCTGGGTTGACCAAGTACCCTCCCGGATTACTACCTTGGCAATTCCAGGCACTAGCAGGTTGAATGATGGCTTAGTTCTAATTTAACTAAGCCCTAATACCAAGACTCACCTCCAAAGCAGACACGCTAGGCCAGGATCGGGTCCAAAACTAGTAACTTTGTCGTTGAATTCATTACCAAAGTTGACGCATTGGCCCGAGCTGAAGCCGAGCTTGTCAGAATCTCTCGGTCCCAACAGATGAGATTCTTACTTAAATTTGGCCACGTATAACTGTTGGTATGGGAGATTTTAGGACATGCTGGGTCTGAGAATGTAGGATGACTCACGCAGCTACCCTTGAATCCCGCGTCAGTGCAGAAATATACACCTCCGCTGAGTGCCGCAGGGGCGGGAACCTGCGCATAATATCTTATAAGTATTGTGGTAACGGGTTCTGTCTAACCCGTAGACGTACACCAGGTACAGGCTTGACCACGTTACTCGGATCCAGTTGGGCAGGAGTTGTTGTTTTCCCATCCCATCCGAGTGCGTCTTTCCAGTCGTCTCGAGCGAGAAGCAGGGCTGGGGAGCCGAGAGTAGCTCCGATGAGCGAGAGAGCGTGAATAGAAGCCAAACGCATGATGGTATGAGAAGGGTCCTTGGTTATGAGCGAAGAGGTCGAAGAGGCACACCCAGCCGGTTGTTGCACATACATTGGGCTTAAATACTTGTCGTCAACCTGGCAAGATGACGGAAAAACTCTTGGTGTTCCTCAGTACATATTTTCTTCATCATCCGGACCGGCCAGATGAGCGCTCATCACCGCCTTGGCTGTGCAGTCATTACCAAATAGAGTAACCGAGCCGTCAAGCAGAGTCAGGCGTCATGCCAAGTATCGCGTCCACGGTGCTTTTTGAATTGCTGATCATCGAGTCCCAGGCCGAATGACCCGCGGCGTCGCTGACAAACGTATGAACCCGGAGGAATGAGTAGCGCAGATAGGGGTGATAGGAGTCACGAGTTGCAGAACAAGCGGTAGCATTTGAGTCAACAACTAGATTGGTGCACTAGGGAATTCGGGATTGGCGCCCAAAATAGCAAGACAGAGTCGGGGACGGCCATACCAGACGCTCGAGCTTTGCGTAAGAGCCCACGTACTAGGTTGACTCGGTTCACACGCAGTGATTCCTTCAGGATCAGTCCGCATGGGAGTCACAGCTTAGGCAGGCGGAAGCTGGGAGAGATTGTCTCCCAGGGCATCCAGAGTTCCGTATAGAAACAAAAAATGAGGGTATGGATGATGCTTCGCGTGGTTTTGTAGCCGGGTCGTCCGAGATCTCGATTGCACAAAAGTGTCAATTAAAATGGGAGCCTGGGTACCTCTGCAGTCAAGAGTGGAACGTAAAGCAATCAAGCATAGCAACAATAGGGTGGACGAAAAGTCGACTATCGTGGCGAGGTTACAAAGAGGGTAGGACGCGTTCCAACGCGCCAAACAAAAACAAGCAGAAAGGGTTTGCAGCACGAACATCCAGCACGTTCTGCGACTGGCGTAACCAAACCGTTTGCTGGTAGGTGGCGTTGCGGTGTACTAGCGTTCTATTTAGTCAATCAATCTAACTGAAAATTTGGTAGCACGAACTCTGCGCGGTGAATTGAGCCGCGGTATATAAGGCAGCTAGCTCATGTTATTCTGAATTCTGCCTGAAATGCAGAAGGCATGCTAAAGGAGGCACCGCTAGGCTCTAATTTGGCTGCAAGGTCTGAGGAATTTGGGGTTGAAAAACTGATATTTGGGACAGTCTTAGGTTCAGGACTATCGTGACAGGCGTTCTATAACAGTCGAGCGGGGCGGTCTGTGCATCCTTCACACTTAAACGGCAAACGTGGTGTAACCCCACCGATTGGCCACATCAGCCAGGGACCCATGGAGTGCGCAAAAGCGAACCGATCCTAGTAGACCGCGAGGGATAGTTCCCAGACTAAAGCTCCGCCGCAGACTCCCCCAGCCTTAACGAATATGTACATCTCCGACTTTGTAGCAAGATATCAGAATGTCGGCAGCGTCTTCTATTCGGGTAGACGAGAGTCGGTAGCCTAACTCGGGCGACCTCCAACAACACCGAAGAGGCGATTGCCGAGCAATAAGTAACATAGTTTTCAGATGGCAAATCAAGTGACCTCATGAGTTGCGTCTTGATAAGCTGACAAGATCCCAATTTAAATGGGGCCGGGTGGAGGTTCTAGTTGCGTAGCGCGGCGTTGGGCGAGGCTGAAATAGAGGCCCGACTCAGAGGAAGATCGGAATAGCCCAAAATCGTGTGTCGCCGTTGCGCGGCTCCAGCGTCGGCATTCACCGTACCGAATTAGAGAAAGTTTTTGGATACACTGTACGTGTTTGTTACAGCAGACGTGTGAGCCAGCCCCCGGTATCGCTGGGCAGGACAGTTAGAAGCCAAGGGTTGGGGGACCTAACACCGCAAAGAGGCGACCAACACACGAATTCCACGGACTTTAGATAGAAAAAATATCGGTTAATCTCAAGGTTAGAGATAACCAACTCTTACTGAGTAAAGTGAGCGTCCTCGGCCGAGTGTCAGTTGAGGTCTGGTTTTCGCGTGTATGATGGTTTATACTTGTTTATTTTGGCCGTAATTCAAGCGCTCAGGGCAAGCACTCCCCCCACAACCACTTTGCAATCTGGGTGTCCGACTCCTCGCTGGCTTGGGCCGCTTCTACCTCCTGCTCCTCTCACGGAATATGAAGGCTGGATCGGTACATCATCCACATCTCGGAGACGATATTGACCTGCTACTCAAAGTATTTAATTTTTTTTTTGCATCGCAGATCGTATTCTAATTCAGATATAGCGACATGCGGCACCTTCGGAAGCTCTGCAGGCTAGAGAGGTTTTACTTAAGCAAATACAAAACGCAATAACACGGACGTTTGGACCTCAATACTTGTTGGTTGACCTCACGTTTTCACCTGCACACGCCATCCTCACAAATATGAAGATCGAGCTGGCAATTGTGGTGAGCATTAATCATTTTATGCTTGATGTGCGCTTTAATGTCCACCAGGATCGTTTGACACAAGATGGTGCTCTCCCACCGATCATCGTTACTCCGTACGACTCTCACAACTTGCTGCTCTTGGTCACTTCCTCATTACATACATTTTTGCATCTAGAAAACTTATTTCGGCGTTGCGGGCGCTCAATCTACAAGTTATCTCGGACCCTACTACAGCACGCACCACTGGCTTGCACGTCTCCACCTCGCCTGGCGCTTCTCCATCGACCCCCGGAAAACTGCTTCCTGGATTACAACTTATCCTAAATTATTCTCTTCCGTTTGTCTTGACTCGACTTCGTCTCTTCGAGTGCTATTTTGCTATTCATCCTAATCTTCCAACTCTGTTTACTGCGGTTCAACTCTGGCTCGAATCTCATTCTCTCCCGGGTCTCTCCCCCACAAGCTTGGCATCGCTGTGTATTGGTTACCTTCAGGTATTTCTCCCTCCTTTCAACCGAGCGCCATGCTAACTGATTTGCAGACCACATTCGGTCTCCCAAATCTCCAGCGCCAAGAGGTTGTTGACGGCGTCAGACAAGACCAATTGCGAATTGCGCTGACGAATGAGGCGGCCCAATGGAGTGTACGACCGTTGCCCGTGGGTGAGCTCCTAGTTGGCTGGTTCCGGTACATGTCGTCCCTGCTTTCACCTTTAGGAAATCTGATCAGTGGGGCTTATCGCTAGATATTTTGGCCGGCGCTTCCGCTCTAAACAGAGTGCTGTGTGCCTCAAGTCGGGAGGGCTAGTCCATTCCCCAAGCGCAAACATAGCTTTGCGGGTTTTTGACCCGTTTGCAAAGGATCACGTAGGTGCAATCCCTTCTCACTCGAACCCACTTTGAACTAGCGTGTGCCCTTGATAATACCAGAACAACGCCAACATATCACCAGCCGACACGGCACGCTTAGTCAATCTCGCAAAAAGTGCAGCGGATACGCTCGACAAAGCACGACCGTTGCGCGAAGTGTTCGGCCCGGCGTTGCCTAATCCGAAGTCGCCGAAAATAGGCATAAACCGTCAACTGGCGCAGGACATTTGGAACTTGTATGAGGTGCGCGAGGTGCTGCCCTCTAGCACTTGATCTTTCCATTTTAATCTCCACTTCAGTCAAATCAGCCCACACCACGTACCCTGGAAAATAGGCGAAATATTATCCGTCACATTAACAAACTTATTCGCGAAACCTATGGAGACGGCTATGAGGTTATGCAGTTCGGAAGCACGGGTTATGGCGTGGATACAGACAGTAGTGACCTTGACCTAATGATTCGGGTACGTTCGTTGGGATGTTTGGCCCTTACAAAAATGGCTGACAGATGATCACTCAGGATAATGACAGGCCGACTGGTTTCCCCCCTACTGGTGGGGCCCTTGCAGGTAAGCTACACCGTTAACTCACTACAACCTGATTTACACATATTCCTCTAGTCGTGTATGATGTCCGGTGCGTCTTTTGTCAACTGTCTCTAACGAAGGGCTCATAACGACTTAGGGGTATTGGCAAGATTTTGCGAAAGGCTGGTTTCGTAGACATCTTTGCTATCCCTACGGCTTCGGTGCCAATTGGTGATTGTTTAGTGCTCCGCAGACCAAGTATGTCATTCTCATGGCCCTCTATCAGTTAAATGCCGCGACCGATTCACCAATATCAAAATCGACATTAACTGCAACGAACTCCTCGGGCTCCGTAACACTGAGCTCTTGGCACATTACTGCAACCTATACCAACCGCTTCGCCCCATGATTTTCTTCCTCAAACGCTGGGCACGATCCTACGGCCTCAACGACCCAAGTGCTCAAACTGGCCCGCCAGGGTTTAGCAGTTATTGTTTGGCGTTGATGACTGTCGCTTATCTGCAGGTTGGTACCATCCCCACCCTCCGTTTAGGATTAATCAGACTGCAGCAACATTAGACCCGCCAAATTCTGCCGTCGGTTCAGGCTCGATTTGAGGGCATTCCTGCTGATCGGGACCAACACGGCGTTTGGCTGAGGGTCAAGGGAAAACCATCGTTGTGGTGTGACACGCGGTGGGAGGAGGTGGGTGGATGGAATTGCCCTGATGTCCCATTAGAAGAAGCTGTATATGGTTGGTTCAAGTGAGTATTTTTGGATCGATCTCGCCACAATTTGGCTCCGCTACCCATCCGCTTTTACTCCCGCTCATGATACCACTCATATTGGGTTCTGACTACCGAATATTTTGTTAACTTTAGGTTCTGGGGGACCGAGATTGATTACGCACGATCGGGGGTAGACATTCGGCTTGGAGGAACTATCGAGCGAGACCGAGACACGCCGGCGGGGCGAGGGAACACACCCACAAGCCGGAAAGGGCGAAAAGGCAAACGAGGCGATAGCGTGACGAATGCTGCTGCATTGAAGGAGACGAAGTTGACTGAACCGAGCGCACCTGCTACGGAAGATTCTGTCGAAATTGGCTCGAGCCAGCCACGAAGCGATTCAGTTGCGACGACCGTGGAACCAATTCCAGTTGGGGTGAGTAGACTGGGAATGACTTGAAACTTAGTACCGGGATTGACGGGTATATGACTTAGGAGGCACAAATGGCACAGGAAAGGCTCAATAATCTTCGTATTGAGGTTGAGGGTGTTCCAGTGGTGAACGGGAAGGTGATCGCACAAGAGCAGCCTGCTCTCTGGAAACCGCATGGCATGTTGGTGGTGGATCCGTTCATTCGCGTGAAGGTGGGCTCCATACGCTTCAATGGCCTTGAATAGGTTTTCTTATATTTGATCCCACAGAATGTTGCTGGAAACGTTGCTGCATCGCAAGTGGAGCTTTTCCGGATGAACTGTCAACATACGACAGAGGCTTTGGAGGATGGTCTTTCCCTCGACCGAATCATGGGAGATTTTGCGAAAGAAACCCCGATCGTTGCGCCAGGGCCAACACCACAAGCACCTGCACGAGGTGGAGGGAGAGGTGGCGGAGGTGGTCGAGGCAGAGGTCGAGGCAGAGGCGGTGGACGGGGTAGGGGAGATTGATTGGTACGTGATCACCACCTCGATGGTCATATCAATTGCTGATACCGCGTGCTCAGAGAATGGGTGTATCTCGTTTATACAGCACAATCTAGGTCTGGGGTTGTATTCCGTCTGACTGCGTGAATGCATGATTTGACCACGGGTTGGCCTGAGAACCCAAAATGGATGCCGCATGCTGAATCTGTGACGTCATGGCCTGAACCAAGCCAAACTACACAGCCGGCGAAGCCGGCGCTCCGAGAGAGGTCCGCGAGGGATGCTAGCCGGGGTGGGCCGGATTCCCCCAAGCCCCCTGGTCAGGTGTCCCTCGGATCGACGGAAGCCAATGGAAAGAGGCCCTTTCCGGGGTCGACCCTCTGAGGGACATTGCGTCATTGGTCTTCGTGTCAGATCTGACAGGATCGACGGGCGAGACTCTGGGGATGTCTCCCAGAGGCTTGTGAGAGCTGTCTCCAAGCTTATGCGAATCCGCCTCCAAGCTGGACATTCCAGAAATAAATGTATATAATATTGTGTATTTAACGTCATACGCGGCTGGCTTATCTTACACTCGGGGGGCACACACAAACGAAACAATAAGTGGAACGAATCGACCCACACTTCAGACTGTGGCTGGCAATCTGCCCGTCGCTTCCTCCACCTGCACCTGCCATTCATCACGTTCGCCAGGATCTGGCACATTCACGATCGACTTGTTGAACACCTTCTTGTCCTCCTGGATCACAGACCCGAAGTAACTATGATCCAGTATCAGTTTAAATCGCTGTCGGCAATGTGCATGAACGAAGCTCACTTTTGGACTGCTGCAGCGTCAGCCCCTGTTTTCTCTCGAACTCACTCAAGGGCCTTGTCAACCCATTCCCAGTATTTCATCGTGGCCATCTTTTTGTCAGTAAGCGGGCGCGAGCTCCATGATCGCCATTCACGGCTCTATGCGACTGCTTTAACGGCCTAGGTATGTGATAGAATCAAGTGCACTCACGAGGAATGCAATACGACCGTAGTGTTCCTTCGTAACCTTGATGTTGGCTTCTTAGAACTCTGCAGCAATGCGATAAAGCCTTTGCTCTGGCAGATCCTTGTAGATAGCACACGCAGGAAAGAGTGAACACAGGAGTTGGATTATAGACGAATCAACTGATGGAGTTCTGGCTCTCCAGAGACACTCCTTATATACATGTGAGGTGGCGACCGAGTCATACAAGGGAGCCAATCACATGTGAACACGGCACAGGAGAAACAAAGGAGACATCACAGAAGGTCCATGGCTTCTTCATAGGAAGGAAGCATGTCCGTATCAACACCATACAAAGGAGACCAGACCAGAACAGGACAAATAGCATAACTCACCCTTGTCACCGTCTCCACGGTGACGTGCACATCCCCATGGAACATTGGGCACCAATAGGAGGCGTTCAACCCTAGCTCGTGCCACGTGCTGTTTACCTCGCTGTTGGTTGCTGCATTCCAACACTTGATTCTGACATTCCTCATGACATGTGCCGTGAATGACCCAATATCCATCTTAGCCACCCCTTCTTTTCGCTTTGACATCTAAATGCAACACCAGGCATGAGCATAGTCAAAAGGAAACTGTAACAACGCACCTCAGTTTTGACATCCAACCGATAATCTGTAAGCTCTGACCCAGTGAGTGCAAGTACCTTTTTCTCTCCTGCAGCATCGTTTGCAGGTGGCAAGTGAGGGACTCAGGTTAACTGGAGCATATTCTGTAAAGCCTGTGATTAGTGAATAGACACATATTAAACAGGTGACGTACGAGAACCAGGTTTTGCAGCTCAGAGCTTCTCTTGCTTCCACGAGGTGCAGAGTAATAGCGAATGCGAGGAGAGAAAAACGCTGCAGCTGTATAATTTTTGATGTTCCGCTACCAATTGGGCCATAGACGTTAATCTTGAGAGGGGGAACACAACTCCAAAGTAACTTACTACAAGATTGGGGTGGATCCCAGAGGATACGACAGCTGCGGCAACTGAGCCGAGGGTGTCTCGTATCTCGAGACTGAGTGCGAAGCCCATCATCTCGCACTCCAGCCCTGAAGCCTGCCACAGAAGCGATCATGATCAGCAGGGAGACATCAAAGCTAAACCCCAAAGTACCGTGGAGAACTGATGCAACTCCTGCACCGAGTTGTTGTTCAACTTCTTGAGGGCAACAAGTCCTTGGATGTATTGGCGTAGGGACTGTTGGTTGGTTTGCGGTCCACTTGTCGATGTCACCAGGATGTTTTGGCCGGCATGAGTGCCAGAAACATCGAGATCACCATCGATCCAGGGGCGCTTGTTTGCACCAGAGGCATCGTGACCTGTGTGCTTGTTGTCGCTGTCGTGATTGGGATTGCCACCCTCGTCTGGTGGCATAAATGCGCCATGGTTAGATTGCTCAAGAGCGAGCTGCAGCAGAGGGTCATCAGGGAGGTCGATATCATCCATATTGTGCTGGACAGGCTGCGGCTGAGTGTTTGGAAGGGTAAAAGTCGATGGAAGGCAGGGGTGGTCGTGGTTGTGAGCAAGGTGGCGCTTTGGGCCCAATGTGAGACACACTGTTTGGCACTGCCTCTGAGCGTGCAAGCACAAGTTCATGGGGTTGCAAAAAATCATTATAAATACAATGGTGTTAGTACAATGAACTGAAACAAAATGGGATGTAATTGAAAGAAAATTTAGCATGGTATGGGTTATTGACCATTAATGTTATTAAATGAGGTCACATGTGACTTGTCTGACACACTTGGACCTCACTGCACCTGCCTCTGACAACACTGAATATGCCTCCCAAGGGCTCTGAAATAGCAAAACTACCTGAATGTAAGTCAGATGCCATCTGAGTTTCAGTGTGCTGAACACTCACTCTGCATTTGTTTTGATTAGTTGTTACATGGACTGGGCCAGATGAAGTATGCTGCAATGCCTGTGGAAATGGTGTGCTCAAACGTCGAAATCTTGCACGTCACCTGGAAACAGCTAGTCATAAGGACTCGCTTTGAGTCTATGAAGCTCAGAGAAGAGCTAGTGCCATGAACCAACTTCACCAGAGCAACCCAGTTGGTCTGAACCCTCCTCTCCCTTCCCAGTCTTTGGCCAACTGTCAAGACCCGTCTTTCGTTGTATCTTTTTCTATCCTTATGTAGTGGCTATGTGTTCGTATTGTTATAGTTTGGTTTTATATTGATAGTGTTCTAGTTAATTACTGGTATGCTAGTCGAGTCCGGTGGTGGACGAGGTAAAGCAATCTGAAGTTCTCAGGTGGCTTTACCTCTTCTTATATACTCGCGTTGTCGTCAAGTCATTAGCTGCACAGTCTGCAGCAGGTCACATGTAGCGTGAAGGAGTTATGTGTCATCCTTGGGACATCACGTGTGTTTGTTTGCTTTGTCACGTGTAGGGCTATTACATTTGTTGCGGCTCCGAATCTTATAGGAGCCGCGCTTGGTCTGAGGGTCATGTGATCTATGGTCACATGGTTGCTTACCAACTCCCTACTCCCTACCAACTTGCTAGCGAGAGATTAGTTGGTAGGGACTTGCTAAGCGCCAAGGTCACGTGACACTTGGGTCATGACACCAACACCCCCCTGGCTGCTTCAGGATCCATGCCCAGCGATACTCAGCATCTTGATATCAATGGTATTGACACTGGCGACTACTCTGATGCACAGTTCTCAGCTGGCGAGTCTCAAAATCTTGGCCTCCCATTCTTGTTGCAGTCCACAGGTACAAGCCAAGCAACCAAGGTTACATATGCACCCCCAGAAGTAGAAGACGACGAGTTCTCCATGCCCCTTCCTCAACGAATTATCCATAGCTGTATGCATTTTGATGATTGCTGCATAACAAGCTAACATTTATTTTGGTAGTGGCAGCAGAAGAGTTGAATGTGGAAGAGCTTCAAGAGAGATTTGCAGGGCTTAAGAAGCTGTCTAGTTGGTGTCCCTATGAAAGCAAGATTGTATGTTTTTTCTTCTTCTTTTTTTTCTTCTGTTTTTGCCTTTGTATTGGGTTTGTGTTTTGCTAATTATTGAATAGATATTTCTTCTGGATCTTCTTGACAACATCCCTCGACTGCGACTCTCAACAGAGCATCTAAAACTCATCATGTGGGTCATGGAGGAGGCAGGGTGCAGCAATATGCCCAAGTTTTCCTGGCTTCGTCAAGTGCAGCAGGAACTCAGAACTGTCTGTGCAATTACGTTGCACCAGTACTGCTCCAGTCGAGGAAACTACTTTGAAATGTTGGATATCCCACAGCTCATTGGCCAGGTGAGCCTTATTCACACCAATTTTTACAATGGTTTATTTATTTAGCAATATCCCTAGGACTTTTCCAACCCTCTTGTCGCTCCACACCTTGTGTTCTATCCTGAGGACTCAGGAAACTGACTCTCTGAGTCATGGCAAGCCAAAAAATGGAGAGATGAAGTCCCATTGGAGCACCTAACTCCAACGTACACAGATGGAGGGAAAATGTACTATATCAACAAGCTTGCTTGACTACACGACGGTACTTATGTGATACCTCAACGCTGGATCATGCGGAATGGCCAGCTCACGGCCGACTGCTGGCCTGTCAGTTGGCAGTCAGTTCCTGACAGGGAGGAAGAGGTTAGCATAGTCTATTCGAGTATTTCTTGTGTATGTTGTTTAAAACGTCTGAGCTTAGACAGGGCTTCATGTGTCTGAAGATATCATCCAGGTCCCATCAAATGCATTCGCAAGCAACTATTATGACCTTGTTGAGCACATGGACACTGCTTCTTATAGGTTTACAGGTATGCTTAAGGATGTGAAGGTGCTGGTCCTACCCCAATATGCTTACTTTAAGTATGCTGCAGCAGCGTCCAAACTGTTTGAGGAGAAGATGCCCAATCCACTCCGGAAACTTGCCAGCGACTCTGAGGAGCTAGTCTCCTGTTTCATCAAGCCTTGGTGCGACGATGTCAGTGGAGGACAAACAAAGCAATACCAACCACACAACAACATCTACGTCATGCATGCGAATCTCCCTGGCAGCTTTTTGAATCAAGAGTTTTCTGTTCGCTTCGCATCTACAGCAACACATGCATCAAGTACTGAGCAGTTTGAAGCAATTAAAGAACAGCTCGAGTAAGTTCAAAAGCATTGTAACTACCTATTCTTTCTGATTCTCTTGAAGGGAAAACAACAAGAATCCCATTTGTGTTTACAATGCAGCAACTGGTCGATATGTTCACCTGTGCATATATATTCTAAATATCCCAGGAGACAACCGAGCACAGTCTGAAGTTGTGTCACATGTATGTGGCGGAAACTTTCCTTGCCGAAAGTGCTGTGTTGGTGGCCCATACCAGCTCACAGAGGCAGAGGCAGGATTCAGCTCATTTTTCCAGGCAAGTAGCTTGTGCAATTAAAGTGACATGCATTATACTTACTGTTTACATACCAAACTACCAGGCTGGACAACCGAGAACAACAGAAGACACAGTTCATAAGATCTGGGAGCAGATTACCATTGCTTGCCTTGGAGTGGAATCGCATGTCGCAAGCCTTCAAACCAATTCGGGAGTCAAGGATGCGACTGCCCAAAAAATCATCATTCAACTCATCGAACGTGGCTGTGAACTCAAAAAGCAGCTGAAACAGCCTGGCCAGCAAGTAGAAGATCATGTTATGGTTCAAGAACAGTCAAAATGGCTTCAATCACAGCCAGCTTTACCTTTCAATGTTCTTTTCCAAATTCATGGTATGTAACTGCTCCTGATTTCCTAGATTCTAAGCCTAATTATGTCCAGGCTTGGATCCTCATCGTGACACACCAGTCGAAATCCTTCATACCATTCTCCTTGGTGTTGAGAAATATGCCTGGTACCTGTTCCATTCATCAATGAAGGCTGATGCACACAAAACATTCGAAACCCGACTACAGAGTGCCAACATTATGGGCCTTGAAATGGATCCAGTTCAAGCCAGTTATATGGTGCGATTCAAGAACAATCTCATTGGGCGGCACTTCAAGGCGTTGATGCAGCTTATGGTATTCCAAGTCCACGACTTAGTTTCAGCTGATCTTTTTTCACTGATCAAGGCTGTTGGCGACCTTGGCGCCATGCTCTGGTACTCTGAGATCATGGATCTGGAATTATATCTGGTATGTGATATTCGCTTGTATCTTTCCACATCAGCAAACTGGGATTTTGCTTGACAATACTTTCGAGAAAGGACTTGTATACTTAAGTGCTTGCAAGATTCCCAGCATATTGAGAGCACCTTCAAGTAGTTTGAAAGACATCTTTGGTCTTGAATGTGCTTGAAAGAGTATGAGAATATTCCAAGTACTTCAAACATGATTGAGGTGGATTTGCAGTGCTTGAAGTGTGATTGAGGTGGATTTGAGGTGCTTGAAGTATGATTGAGGTGGATTTGAGGTGCTTGAGGTGCGATTGGGATGGATTTAAAGCACTTTGTATTGCCACCAAGTCAACTCCCAAGTGCCTGGGTCCTGTGGACTACACTATATAATCACTTTGTATCCAAAATTATATTTCAACATCCAGATCACATGCCTCACAATCTGTGAGAAATGAGTGGGGCATCAGGAAAACCATGTCAAACAATAGCAGGTTACATAGTGTTACAGGTGCTTTATATCCTCAGCTAGCTCCATAGTAACATAGTATTTGGTATTTCTACACAGTACAACTATTGGCTACAGTACTTGCACAAATTAACAGGGTGGGGCAAGCGACAGCATGGGGGTTAAAAAAGCAGAGAGCAGCAGGTGGACCAGCAGAGAGTCGTGCACGAACGAGCACTGGCATGAGCGACGGCAGGCGAGACAGTGCACCTGTGCCAGAGGGTGCAACACTGCAGGTGAGTGTGGGGCAGTGCGATGTGCAGATGAGCGCAAGGGTGAGGGCGGGTGAGCAAACAGGGAGGGCAGTCAACCTGCTTGATATCAGGCGTTTGGGAACCAGGGCGACCGATGGTGACATGGTGCCTGCACATTTTGGTCAAGATCTCAGACGCTCCCTTGGGATACAGACGTTATTTGCCGTTGGGAGTGCGAACGACGACACTCATGTCTTGTCTGCTGGTGTGGTGCCCACTTGAGATCCTTTGCAAAGCGGAGCAGCGCAGTCCCAGTCTTGAGGGTACAGGTCTCGTCCTTGCAGGCGACACTTAGGTTGGCCATAGTCTTGCAAGAGCCGAGCATGCGAACAAGCAGACGCCCCCTGGTCATACGCCCTAAGCAAACGCAAGGGCAGGGGTGATGGCAAGTGGAAGACCTAGGGCAAACAGTAAACAGAGGAATGTGGAAAGAATTAACGAAACATGCCTGCAGAAACAGCCACGATGACCAAGGTAACAGAAACAACCAAGATTTCACATTGACGCATTCGCGTGGAGTCACCTATCCAACCCGAAGCCGCCAATTAAGGCGGTGCTGAGGGGTGCCTATATCGTGACTAGGTCTTAAGCCTGCTTAACTTACAAAAATGTATAGTTAGTACGTGTGTATGCTGGTAAGGCTTGATGGGCGCAGCACTTACTTTTCTTTGCGTTCTTAGAAACGTCTTGCAGCATATCTTCGGGCTTGCAAACCATTTCAGGTGTTGGGACCCATGCACTGAGTTTGTCGTAGCTGTGTGGCGTGTCGGATTCGGAGCTGGTTTCAGAGAGGGCAACCGATGGTGTTGAACCTTGGATGAACACGGTTGATAGGAGTGAACTGGACCGGGTGGGACTAGCATTCTCATGGAGACTGGACAAGGTCAGGTTCTCCCATCTGCCAGACCAGCCTCGTGCAAACACCTTGGGCGGAGACATCGTAAGGGTCGAGTGGGCGAACGAAGGATAATTGTGTGTGTGTGTGGGGGGGGGGGCGGCGCGACGCATTCACGCGTGGCCTCTCGTCCAACCCAGAGGCGCCTGTTGAGGGCTGTACCCAGGGCACACTCGCATTTTCCGACCTCGAGGGCTTCAAGTCCACTTAATCTGCGACATTAATGTCAGCCTCTATCCATATTAATATAAAACACAGAAAGCAACACTTACTTTGCCCAGGCCTTGTTCGAAAACGCCTTGTCCAACAAAAACGTGGACGTGAGCACGAGAGACACGAGGAAAGTCTGTCGCGGATCTATCAAGGGCGATGGGGTAAACTCGGAACCAAGCCACATCACGAACGTGTTGGGGAATACCTAGTCGAAAAACAAATGAAGCAAGTTGTCCGGGGCTTGTGAGCCCACTCGTCGGACAATTGACGGGTGGTCTGGGTCGGGGATCGAGCCTTGGGGATGTCGTCCGTGCCATAGTATACATGATTAATAACCTTGGCCGACATGGCTGCGAAAATAAACCAGTTAGCAGCACATCCTGCGTCTACTCGCCGACTCATGCGACTGTGCCCGGCGAGTACACACATGCAGCGCCGAGCCCGCAATTCCTCTCTGCCTTTCCAAGGGGCAACGCCGCAGACGAGGGGCAGTTTAGACTGAGTTGATATCAGTGAAGCCCCGGTCGGCATACGCAACAATGATGGACGAGACGACCCAAGCAATGGTAAAGGCACTGAGGAGGGCAGCCGACGGGCGCTCCATAAAAAAATCCGTATGAATGAGTGACGAAGATGAATACCTGCGAGATAATGGCGACTTGGAGGTATATGATCATGTGGAGCTTATGGTCGGGGTGGTTCTTGCGGCCATTGCCATCCAACTCGGACTCAAGGGACACGCCAAACTTATCCTCAATAGGCCGGTTTCCAGGAGGATGATGACGAGGGTGATAGTCGACATGGTGAGGTACAGACCATAGGCAACGACATGGGCAAAAATCTCGGCCAAGTCCCAAGCGTCGGGAGTGTTCGAGGGCAAGACACGATCGACAGCCAGGGTCATGATGGTTCCGTCGTTCAGGTGTGCGATGATCAGGACCACGAATGGCAGGAAGTCGAACTGGTAGGCAAAAGTGAGGGATGGCAAAGCAGACAACGACACACATGGTCATGGCGCAGGCGTAGATGGCATAGTTGCGCATACGCTGGAAGATCAAGCGTGACTGTGAATGGCGTGGACACTGCGATGGTTATCAATAAAAGTAAAATGATAAAACGATGAAGATGCTGGCTGCTCACATCATAGACAAATTGGGCTCGGCCAAGACAATATCAGCAGCACCGCGAGCGGCAATAGCAACACCATCGACACCAATACCGACGTTGGCAAGGGATAAAACCAGAGCGTCATTGGACACCTCATCGCGGCAGGTAATCTCGGTACGCTTGTCGACGGGGTTGAACGGCTTGAAGTCGAGGAGCTTGATACTAGCGCGGGCCTTGGCGGGGTTGTCGAGGCTACCAACAATGCACTGACTGATGGCGTCTGGTGACAGATAGAGAGCGACGACGAGGGTGCTCGAAAGGCCGCCAATGGTGGCAAATGGCGTGGATGGCACACCGGTGGCGACGAGCAACAGCAAGCAGCGAGGAGACCGCACGAGCGGCGGCGAGCGGCAATGGGGGTATGAGTGGTGGCCAGGGCCCGAGTGGCGGCAACCGCGACCGCCAGCGAGAGCGACCCCTAATGACTGCGAGCGAGAACGATGGTGAGGGTGGCAGCAAGGGCGTACAAGCAGTGGCGAGCGGCGAGGGTGGCGCGAGAGCAACGGTGAGTGGCATGGGGTCCGCACGAGTGGTGGCGACCAACAGTGTACGAGTCAGCAGCGACGAGCGACGGCAAGCGATAGGGACGTAGCCATACCCACCGGAAGCTGCCGAATCAAGCTGAAAGGCAGGCACATCATGATTATGACCCAAAAAAGTAGATTTGAACCGGAGTCCCGGCCGGGGCCGTTGCACAAATATATATGCACTGGACACAACTTTTAAAGAGCGCATAGATGTGTACATGGAGAGTATATACATGCGTACATACAGAAAAATAGCATATATGTACAAAGCGTAGACATGACCATAAAAAAATGTCCAAAAAAAAGCGAGTATACATGCAAATGCATGGAAACGGAGTAAAAGCAGGTAGCGTGTTATGATTAAAGAAACGCAAAAAAGCTACACATCTCAAGACGTAATAGCTGGGAGCACCAACCTGGACGAGTGCTCAAAGCGGTGATCAGGAAGTACATCCCTCGGTGTCAGAAACCGCCTCATGGATCTGCCGTAGGCGGGTGATCTCCACCTCAGACACGGCAAGCCTGTCCTGCATCACCTGCAGCACCTCATGCAGGTAGTGGACATGGCTAATTGCTAGAAAAAAATATCACTCAATAAGCTCGAGACTGAGATATCGATGGTCAGACGTAAACGTACTGCGGTCTTTGAGCATTTTTCGTTAGAGGTTGGAAGAACCTCCTTAAGGCGAGCGAACCCCCCGCGCAGGTCATTGTGACGGCGCTGCTCCGACTGTGCTGAGCATTGACGGCGGGCCTCCTGTTGGCAGTGCCAGTCATCACTATTACCAAATCAGCAGACGATCAATATTGAGGGAAGAATGTTACATACATCTCAGCAGGTGTGTTGAGACTGAGCAGGCTCTCACTATTGCCGCCATGCGAATACTCGGTGGAGGTGTATGTGTGTGGGATGGACGAGTTGGGCAAGAACGTCTCGCCATGGATATGCATACTCGTGGGTGTGCAGCCTAAGGTTGTTGATGACACGTGGGGAAGTGGCATGTGGGGTGATGGTGAGAGTGTGCCAGTGGTTGTAGCCATCGTGGAGTGCAGGGTCGAGGTAGGGCAAGTAGCAGCGCTAGATCCGGATACAGGACGTACCCGCAACCGGGTCTGGCCAGAGGAGGGTTGGCGGGACAATGGAAGGAGAGGGAACAGGGGGGACCGATCCACATCGGTGGAGGGCAATGATGCGAGGCCAGGAGTTGATGAGTGGTGGGTGGGCCTGTCCGTCCCACGAAGTCTAAAGCAGTTTAGAGTCGTAAAGAGATGGACGCGGCGGACAACAAGCAGCTATGAGATGGCGTGATGCTGAGGGCAAAGAAAAATATCTATGGAGTATTAATGTTAGCTTGCTGTATAGCACGCAATAGTGATATTACGTACCAATCATGGTCGTTCAAGCGACGCTGTTTCTCCCAGTAGTCCAGAATGATAAATAGCCAGTATGAGGCATACTTGTTGAGGTAGAAGGTGTTGTGCTCGGCCAACAGGTCGGTTGACGAGGAAATGGGCAAATCGGGATCGAGAAG
>WSTK01000197.1:19263-49713 GCA_019616945.1 Ceratobasidium sp. 414 | reverse complement strand
TGGTAACAATCTCAGTCAAGTTACGTGCTGTGATCTCCAGAGAAGTGTACCTCGACCGGGAAGGTTCGCCCCGGTACTTTCCACAGCGGCGCAACGGAACCGTCGTTGCGAGTCGCGAAGTATTTTTGGAACTCTACTGCGTCGAGTGTGGCAGACATGACTATGATCTTCAGGTCTGGCCGTCGTTTTGCGACCTTCTTTAGTAAGCCTAGGAAAAGATAGGTGAACCATGGGGGGGGGGGGGTAACAACCTTGGAGATACATACCCATAAGAATATCCGTGGCTAGAGTACGTTCGTGAACCTCATCAAGGATGATAGTGCTGTATCGGGTCAAGTCATGATCGTTCATAGCTATCGAACCAAAGAAGTGTCTGTTAGTCTCTCAAATTGACTTATGAGCGAATGAGCAGAGAGTGGCAGACTCATAGGCACTTAGGCAACTAGCGGGGGCGCGAGGGTTGCCCTTATCGTAATGTGAGGGAGGCAATTACCTTCCCGAAGTAACATTCCATCAGTCATATATTTTAGGAATGTTGTCCCTGTTTCGGTCATGTCTTCGAAACGAATCGAGTAGCCGACCTGCTTGCCCAGTTGAACTGCAAGGGAATAATACATCAAAATGTATACAGCCAACTTTTGCGCGATATAAGGAGTAGAAGGTGACGGGATGTGGGTGCGAGAGCAATGAAGACGACGAGGAAAATATACCGTCAATCTCATCCGCCACACGTTTTGCTATGGACATAGCCGCCACCCGCCTCGGCTGCGTGCACGCAATAAGCTTGCCACGCGCATGGGGGATGTCTGTGTAAGCTACAAATTGGGGAATTCTGCGATTTATGGTATAATAACTGTGCGAACAAACAGTGCCTGGGTGTGCTCACTGAGTTGTTTTCCCTGCCCCTGTCTCCCCAATCACAACCATAATCTGGTTCGCGTTGAACTTTCAGCATGAGCCCCACGGATTCGCCCATGCCAACGAAATTAACTGTATTTCATCGCCTAGCAGCAGTAAAACCCTCCAAACTGCTCACAATTTTGTAGAATTCCTCCATCTGGGCGAATACAGGGAGCTTTCTACGGCCTTCCAGGAGCTTCTTGTATCTTCCACTGTGTGGCTGTTTCGTAAAGGGATTCGTATCGCCACCCTACGGGATGCGTTGTTAGCCAGCTGTTATTCATGGGTGATAGGCAAAGCGTACTAGAATTTCCTTCGCTTTTGCCGCATCGACTTTTCTCGGGATACACCCATTGAATGGGTCCGTGTAACTACCATTTTTGGAGTTTGTTTTGAGGTGGGCGAGGTACGGATTCTCCTTGCCCAACGACAAGCGAGCCATGCGATTCAGGATATCTTCAGGTGTAGCGTTGTTCATGGCTGTAAAATCTGGAGGATGAGGAGCGGGGTATGATCGTCAAACACAAACCCGTTGCCACTGCATCGCCACCTGATCGTCATTACGTAACGCTGCTTGCATGCAAGGCGATAGATTATTCATGGGGGGTGGGGGTGCAGCATTCAAATCAGTAAAAGATCAAAGCAACAAGGAGGGCGTAACAGAACGAAACGTCTAATCTACTTGTGCTTCTCCAGCTGCTTCTTCCTATATGCGTCTATCATTTCTTTCTGAACGTTGGGCATAACGGGCTGGTGGGTCTAATGAATATTTTCCTTAGTCAATTAGATCGCTGAACAACAACGGAAGAAGATATACCTTGTACTCCATGGAAAACTCGCCCTTGCCCTGGGTCATGCCTCGCAAATTGCTTGCGTACCCAAACATGTCGTTCAGGCTGACTTCGCAAGTCGCAGTGAACTCGTCGTCTCGAACTTCGGTGTCTACGATTGTCCCCCGACGCTGGTTAATACCACCAATAACGGTGCCTAAAAAGATTATTTTAAAATCGACCAAGCTAGGTAGTTGGTGGGGATAAACACACCTTGGAATTCGATGGGTGCAACGACTTCGACAGTCATGATAGGTTCCATGATAACCGGCTGAGCCTTGTGGTAGGCTTCCTTGAACGCCCCGATGGCTGCCAAACGGAATGCAAGTTCAGACGAATCGACTTGATGATAGGATCCATCCTCCAAAATAAACCTGCACCCAGTCACAGGGTATCCGGACAGCAGCCCCTTCTGGAGTGCCTCTTCGAAACCCTGCCAGTCAACAAATCAGGCGAGTCCATGGAAGTGGATGAACTATTATTACCTTCTCGATAGCAGGCATATACCCCAGCGGAATATTCCCTCCTGTGACCAAATTCTCAAACCCAATATCCTTGCCTGTCTCCGGATCTGTCGTCATTGGCTCAATATACCCAATCACACGACCAAACTGGCCCGCACCGCCCGTCTGCTTCTTGTGCGTATACGAAAACTCGGCGCGCTGCTGGATGGTTTCGCGGAAGGCGACCTGGGGTTTACCGGTGGTGCATGCGACGTTGTATTCACGCTTCATGCGCTCGACGTAGATGTCCAGGTGGAGCTCGCCCATGCCGGAGATGATTGTCTCTTGGCTCTCATGGTCGATATGGACCCGGAACGTGGGATCCTCCTTTTGGAATCGGTTTAGAGCGCGAGAGAAGTTTGGCGTTTCAGTTCCGATGGGTTTGATGGACAGCGAAATGACCGGGTCGGGCACGAACATAGATGTCTGAATAACAGATTAGGTGAGGGCTTAGAACCGCCGCATTATACAGAGATGCTCACCATAGAGTACGAAGTGGTACCATCCGTGAACGTATCCCCTGAAGAACACTCCACACCAAAAATGGCACAAATTTCGCCAGGTCCAATCTCATCAATATCCTATCGATTCAAAAACCAACATCAGACGGGGACCAAACTAAGCGGGACCAAATCGAAATACCTCCATGTCATCACTGTGCATCCGCACTAACCTCGGCACCTTGACCTTTTTCCCAGTCCGCGCGTTGTAAATCACAGACCCGCGTTTCACACTCCCCTGATATACCCGCATATACGTCAACTGGCCGTACTTGCCCTCTTCGAGCTTGAACGCGAGCCCAACGAATGGAGCAGCAGTAGCCGGAACTAGGTCAACCGCAATGTCCTGTTGCTTTTCCATCAACGCCTCGGGAGCAGCTTCGCCAGCTTGAACGGCCGCAGCCAGCTCGTGCCTAGCTTGCCTCGATGCCTCAACGTCCACCGCGCGGACAGGTGCTTCGGCCGGATTCGGTAGGTACGCACAGACACCGTCGAGCATGGGCTGCACGCCGGTGTTTTTGATAGCCGAGCCGAGAAAGACGGGTGTGAACTTGAGTGCGATGGTCGAGCGTCGGATGGCGGCAACGAGCTGGGCCGTGGTGATAGGTTCTTCGGCGAGGAACAAGTCAGCGATTTCGTCATTTACGTCTGCGAGCGTTTCAATGAGCTCTGCGCGTTTTTGTTCCGCTAGGGGCAGGACGCTCGCGGGGATTTCATCGGACTCGAAAATCTCGGTACTTTATTTGTTTTCGTCAGCAATTTTAGTTGAGGGAAGGAGAACACTGACCCCTTGACACCCTTGTTGTAGATAGCTTTCCACCGAATGAGATCGACAACACCACTAAATTCGCTTTCTGTGCCGATGGGGACTTGGACCATTGCCGCGGGCATACGAAGTTTGTTCCGGATTTGTTGGACTACTCGAGTAGGATTGGCACCTGCTCTAAGATAAGGTCAGAACTAGGGTTGAAACATATGGACGACCAAACTCACCGGTCCATCTTGTTAATGAACGAAACCCGAGGAACGTTGTATCGCCGCATTTGCCGATCAACCGTGATAGTTTGGCTCTGAGGGATTTGTCAGTCTCATAAAAAGTCGTGTGTAAGACTATTATACATACCTGAACGCCAGAAACTGCACACAAAACCAATACAGCCCCATCCAGAACCCGAAGTGCACGCTCGACCTCAATCGTGAAGTCGACGTGACCTAGTACGAACATCAATCAACTACAACAAAGGTCCAATAATATTCACCAGGGGTATCAATGATATTGATAGCGTAATTCTTAGCCTCGCCGGTAACCGGGTCTGTTGCCTCCCAATCGCAAAATGTGGCCGCACTCTGGATAGTAATCCCTTTCTCCCGTTCCAGTTCCATAGAATCCATCTTGGCGCCGACGTTGTCTTTGCCCCGAACCTGTCGCAAAATAACTCTCTGAGCTGAGCTACATTTCGAGATGGTCGATTCTGGCGCACCTCGTGAATATCCTTTATCCTTCCAGTATAAAACAAGATACGCTCTGTCAACGTCGTCTTGCCCGAATCGATATGCGCCGATACACCAATATTCCGCTGATTAACTAATCTCTTCAAATCGTCGGCCGTAACTCGATGAGTGGAAGGTACCGGTGTCGTCTGTGATTTTTTGGCTAGCCTGGCTGTAGCTGCGGCCGTGGCAGCTGTTCGCAGTCCATTAGGTAGTCTGAACGACGAGAGGGAATATGCATGCGCTCGACAAGCGAGCGCAGCTAATAGAGTCTTAACCTAATTGAGCTTGCACGAAATTTAGAGAAGGCCAACCCGCGCACCATTTTATAGAAACCGAGTCCCGGTATTCAGCACTTGAACATCCAATTTTTTATCGGGTTATGTTGGTGTTGTTTCGTTCCCGAGGTGTTCGCCCTCGAGTGAGTAAAGGCCGCGTGATCGAGACTTGGGGAAGTGAGGCGAGATGCTAGGAAATTTCATGATCGACGGGATGCCACGTGACATGGGCGCTTGTGAGGCGCGTACACACATGTACCCACATGGCACAGCCTCCGGCTGCGTCTATCTAATCTCCCTCTTGATAACGGACACTCTCCTTATTCATTTCATCCGAACCCTTACGCTCGTTCCAAGTGTATATAAACCTCCTCCCTTGTACGTAGTTCCTCAGCTTCACCTCGAATCCGAGCACATTAGCAAGTCACCTCGTCCCCTCCTGAGACTCGACTTCGCCACTACCCGCTCGCATTCACTTGCTCGGTCCTACGAACCTCACAGCACTTGATCTTGAATTTGTAAATGTTGACTGCCACCAGTGAGTCATATTGCGTTATGTACATCATCCCCCATTGCCTGTGATTGTCGGTTAAATTCTTCCGACCATGCGGCCGTATTTTCCATTGGATTTCCCCCCGTCACAGCTATAACGCGCATATTTCTTCCCAAGAAAGGCGATTTGGCCCTCGGATTACTTTGTGAAATGTGGGCTTGAAGGTGTTGCTTCTCACCGGCATGCCGTGTGGTTTACAATAAATCACGCTTCGATGCACATGGACCACCTCGCCGGATCACCTGCGCGCAGCCTCGACCCCGCCCATCGTCGCTTCTCGACCTCGGTTCCACGCAAAAAGAGGTAGTACTATGTGGGCTACCGGCTTCCTGACTCATTTTTCGCGCTGCGGCGGGAGCTCGAAGAAGTCTAGCCACCGTCCGGCGCATGTGCTTGGCACCGCAAATAGCTCTGCGATCCTGATGACAGAGATCCAATACGACATCCAAGCATGAAATGAGCCAACGCTTAGCCAGCGGTATGTCGTGGGCGTCTACCTGAGCATGTATAAAAGCTATGGGTTGTTGGGCGTTCGTACACCTATCTCGTTTCACCCTCGCCTCACTACTTGCACGACATGAAGACCTTGGCTTTAGCCGCCGCTCTCGCATATGCTGCTAGTGCTACGGTAGCCACTCTGCCCCCCCAGGTGGCACGTTTGCGCAACGTACCCGGGTCTTATGGAGACAGCCTGGATGGCGCACTACTCAAATCTCGTTCAGAGAGCCTCACCCCACGCGTGGCCTATGGCGCACCCAAACCATCCGACTTCCTAGTCAACTCCTCAGCTCTGCCTCTGGTTACATTCCCATTGCAAAACAGTTACGCGGGTCGACTCCCGATTTCTTCGAAGAAAAACGAAACAAGGGTTAGTGAGCGAAGCAATTAGCTTGGACTAGAAATAACTCCTTCATTCGCTGCCAGCAACTTTCCTTCTGGTACTGGCCCAGTAGTACTCCAGGCGGCTCCAAAAAGCTCTCAATATGGCTGAACGGAGGTAAGTCAGACTTTGATTGATGCTGAAATGTGCTGACGGATCGTTAGGCCCTGGATGCAGCTCGTTTATCGGATTCCTCACTGTATGTCATCATACCGTGACTCTCTGGTACTCGAATTAACCCTTCCTTTTAGGAAAACGGCCCCATTTCGTTCAAGGCTGGGGCTAGTGCACCTTCGTTCAACCAGTATGCTTGGACGAATGCTTCGAATATGGTGCGGCTCAGCGTGTCTAACCCGCTGGAGCTCATCTGACTGATTTGAACGTTTTTAGCTGTGGATCGAACAAGTTAGCTATTAGTTTGTCGGAAACCTCCCGCTGCATGGCTGATATATTCTGGTTCTCAGCCGGTTGGAACAGGTTTTACGCTTGGGACCCCCAACCTTAGAAATGAGACAATGCTGGCGGACCAGTTCTACGGATTCTTGTGAGTCATCCGAATCAACACATCGCTTTTTTTTCACTCATCGATTTCGTAGGAAACAGTTCTGTACGTTCAGCTACCAAACAACTGCGCATCAAGTACCTACCCCTTTGTTTTAGATACCGTGTTCCCTGACCTGGTCAAGAAGGAGCTTTATATCACTGGTTGGTGTTCGTTCGTGCGCCCACCAAGGATATACAATCAACATCTTTTATAATAGGTGAAAGCTACGCTGGGTTCTACATCCCATACATCGCGTCGCGTATCCTGCATGCAAGCTCGAGCGAAAAGAAGGAGCTCCCCCTCAACCTACAAAGCTTCCTAATCATCGACGGTGTATACTCAAGCTTGTAAGTACCCTTCTCCCGAGCACACCACCAGCTAATCCACTCACCCTCCCGATGACCCAAGTATCGTATCGGCAAGCGCCCCAGCTGCAAGCTTCGCCAAAAAGAACCAGCAACTCCTCGGACTCAACGACACATCCATCAAGCAGCTTCAAGAACTCACCGTATCGTGCGGGTATCAGGAGATTATCGATGCTGCAACGTATCCTCCCAAGGGGAAGATCCAACTACCCAACGGGAACGAGGATATTACAACTGCAAAGTGTGATACAGCGAACAAGTTTTACCATGCAGCCACGGAAGCAAATCCTTGCTTCAATATCTGTGAGTGTTTGCTCACTTTTTCCTGGTTGTTGACTCTGACCTTTTGTAGACCGAGTGACGGACAAGTGCCCGACGCCAATTGATAACGTAAATCTTTTCGCAATAGCATTTGGTCAAGGGGCTAATAATGTTATTGTTTTCATCGTTATAGGACGAGACTTATTACTCGGTACGTGGCTGCTAGCCAATTACTATACTCGCCACCAAAACTCAATAACCGTGCTTCAGCGCCCCGACGTCCAAAAAGCACTTCACTTTGATAACTTTGGGAACTGGTCTGAATGCTCGAACAATCCAGTCTTCGTTAACTACGACGTACGCCCCAGTCTCCAACCCGCCATTACTCACGCTTATTGGCATGTTTCCGTTCCAAGGACAACTCCAATTACTCCGAAACACTCTTCGCTGATCTCCTTCAGAGGCTTCCCAAAGGATTCTCGCTTTGGCACGGATTAATCGACTCGATCTTGTTTAGCGAGGGGACAAGGATTACGATTCAGAACTTGACGTGGGGAGGCCATCAGGTGGGTATATGCGCCTGCTGAGACATTTGTCTATGCTAATCTATACTTGGTGTGCAGGGATTCCAGAAGCCTATTACAACGCCTTTAGTCGTTAATGGCGAGCAGCACGGCGTTTATCACACGGAACGGTGAGCAGCTTGTGGACGCTTTCCAGGAACCATCTAATGTGTTCCATGAAGCAAACTGACCTATATCGAGTTCGATAACGCTGGGTGAGTGTCTGTGTCTGTAACTGTATTCAACTACTGTACTCACCACGATGATATTCAGGCACATGATTCCGCAGGATCAACCTGCGGCAGCTCTCCACGCCTTCAACTGGGTGTTGAATGGTGGCAAACTTTAAACCTGTGACGTAGAAGGTATAGGGGCGGTTCAAGGAGATGTTCTCCCAACATGCTAGGAAAACTTGGTGTAACTAATAAGGTAGCAATGTCATACATTAGACGACATTGTACTAAGTCCACAAACGCATGACTGAACTGGGAGTTTACTGATAAAGATTTAATTTGGGGCGCCAACATTGGGACCATGTGAAATGCAAGAAATACTATCATATTGAACATCGTGCGTTAGTACTGCCCGAATATGTAACGTTTAGACGTTTGGGCGTTTCAACCATACAAAAGTTAAGTTTCAACCACGTCATGGCACATTGCTTCAGTGTCAGAACGTCTCGTCCTCGTCGGAGCTGTCCTCTTGCTCAGCCCCTGGAAATTTGCCTGGCATCGGCCACCCCCTTTGCTTTCGTAGATTTTTGTACTTATACCCCCAGTCGTCCGCTACATCATGCTTATAGCAATACCTAGTAAAGTCTCAACTTGCCACCCCACTAAGGAAAATGCACATTATTGACTCACATTTCGTATTCGAACAACCACCCCTTGGTCTCGAGTTTACTGTCTTGGGTATTGGGGTCTTCGCTCGCGCTTACAAACCCCCAGAAGCTACACGGATTGGAGTGGGCTGACTGGCGTCGATGGTAGTATAGCTTGTCATTGCCTGCCAAGCTGCCTCGATGCACCACCCTGACGTTGAAGCACAACTTTGTGCCTGACACCGGGTACGCCCGTGAGTTATTATTATTTTTGTGCATCGAAAACGATGCTTACACAAACTGATGGAGTCGAGCTCAAAATTTCCAGACGTGCCCCTGCAGTTGTGAATCCACTGAGTGGCGAGTAGTTTCCAATCCAGAGAGTTATCTGCAGGTAGTCGAGACCGCCATTCCACGGCAAGCATGTTACTTGGGAGTTCATGTGTGAGCCAGCCGTTGGCCTTCACGGTAGCTGTTAAATGAAGCGTTTGGCTGAACGTGTCGTGCTCCTGGCTGCAAATAACTTGAAGCAACGTCTGAAAATATAACAATATGTGTGTACCAGAAATATCAATAAGTCGCTTCAACTTACTGGCTCTTCTACTATCTGGCGTCTCTCAAGTGTGGACCATCGACACATACTTGTGCTGGCATCTCCAGAGTACGCGCCGACTTCTCCTGGGAGTACAGTGAACGGAGGAGGCTGAGTTTGGCCCCAGTGTATAGACGTTGTCATTGGCAGTGCGCGGGCGGTCGCTGCTAATTCGAACAGTTTCAGCAGTGTAAGGGGGCCATGTGAATGAACCATTAGGTCAAGGAAGTTCTCCCATGGGAAAGTGGTTTGATCAGAGTAAAACAAGTGAGCTAGAGTCTGTACTGCTGGGTCTAGATCTTGTGCGAGGATTCCGGCACTCCGCTGGGGAATGTCAATATCAATTTCCCATTCTTCCTGTTAGCACTTGTGAAGAGGCAGTGTCCGTGGTATGTACGCACCAGACGCAAACCATGTATGCTCGTTGGAGTTATGACCACATACCCGGTATAGTTCATACGGATCTCTTGAGGGTACTAGCCGGTTCGAACAGCCATGTAACGTACATTGTACTAAATCAGTATGTTTCAACGTACTGCGTATGTGATACCGCTGAAAAATCCCTTAGCAGACTAGATTGGACCGAGGTTGGCCAGGGCACGGTAGATGCAGATAGAAAATATTGAACGCACCAGGAGACCTTGAAACTACCATACTCAGTCAATACTCAGGTATCAACGAGCCAAAAAAGATGCGGCATACACATATGGCCAATTCAGTACAACCAACTGTATGAGAAAAGAAATCCTCATCCGATAACATTGCTGTTAGTACAAGTGTCATTAGTGGCCGCGCATCATTCGTATGTATAAATGGCCGTGTCATACCTGATGCAAATACAATGCCATTCAGCCATGGACCTTTTGTAACCCCCATGACAGTAGCGATGTTTGGATGGCTGCATGTATGCCTCAGATTCTAGTTGAGAAACCGAACCCGAGTATCACGCACAGGCACTGTGAGATTGACTTCAGATCCTTCATGACTCCCTGGATGAGGCATAAGCCACTTTTAAGAGAATGACTGTGAACAGACTACGAACTACTGCAGCCTTTTTCGCGGTAGCCGCTCTGTAGGTGTTATAAATCACAGGTTCCCTTTCTGCTCGCCCATATCTGTGGTCGATTACCACACCTTGGTTGTCGTTTGCAGCCTCGGGCGATGGCGAGGTTCGGGCAACACGTGATGTAGGAGCGGTCTGGTCTCTAATCCTGTGGGCCTCGAGAACTCGAAGCTGGCCCGGTGGCGTATCAGTAGCGGACATTTCCAGGAGTTAGTGTACTTAGCGCACTTGATTTTGCTCGCGTGTGTCTTCATCCTGTGTTTACATATCAACCCAAAAGATTATAGTCACTTTGTCAACTAGGGCCATAAAGAGGTTGGTGCAAACGTACTGCGACCAGCCGGATTAAGTTGTCGATTCTCGGGTTAAGAGTTTCTACAATCTCTTGTTTGAGTTCAGCGCTGCCAAGGCTACTGAGCCCAGGCTTAAGTGCGCTTTGGAACGTGTGCTCGATGTGAAAAAGTTCGCTGTCGGCAATGTAGGCCAAAGGGAATAGTCAATCTTATTGTTAGCTAAACGTGCCCGCCGTCCAGTACTCACTCTTTCAACCACTGGCTATCATGAAGTGAGCTCTGGGACAATTCCTCACTCAGGTACCGGATCTTCGATGCGAGCGCTGAGCAATCGGTCTGCGGATAAGGGTGGTCCTAAGCGGGTGTCAGCGTTCGGTCGCGCCCTGGACAAGGTTGGCTACCGATAAGTAACATAGTAATCGGTTCAAAACCGAGCCAATTTTATGCCGGCCTGGAAGTGGCAGAGTGGTATCAAGCGTAGTGGCGGCAAACTTCTGAGCGAAGGAAAGCGCTTGGTGGCGGAGGGAACTCCCCCGACTCCGACCAGCGCGTACGGGATCGCGATTCATGTCTCTATCGAACGTGCTAAGTTGGAGTGTTTGTCGAAACGGTGCCAGTTGCGTGTGTTATTTTAGTTTGACTGCGAAGGATGGTGGTTTGATTTCCGAAAACAATCCCTTTTGGTGAGCTGTTCTGTCACACTGTAACGACCGCAAGCGCCCGTCACTGAGCTCAATTCTTGTCGCTTCCTAGGGTTGGGATTCAGCCAATTGAGTGATAACTGAATCTAGTCCGATTATACATTAATTTGCTCTTCAACATCAAAAGTGGTGGCCCGGGTATAACAAACTACGGGATGCGTCAAACTGAAACTAGTGCTCGAAAGGCGAGTACCAAACTCTCGTACCTGATCCCTCCTAGGTGATATTACTGGCCGCACTGCTACTCAGCCAATATATATGCGCCTTCGAGGAAACAGCATCCTATATCTTATAAAATATCTCATATGAGAGTGAACGTGTAGGGGAACTATTTAGTTTACTCGGCTTTTGACTCGTTTGACGGCAGTCAAACCTAAGTGTAGAAACACCGAAAGAAACTACCTTATTGGATTTGGGTGCTATAAAGGTTACCACGAAGTCTAATCAATAGATGACTGCCAAAATTCCTCGGAGGGGAGAGGGGGCATAGCCTAGGTTATGCCATGATTAAGGATCAATTGGGATCTTCTTCCCGGGGCGGGTATCCAAGCACCATCCAAGCACTCCATGGGTATCCAATTGACTTCCTGTACCTACCCCTGGTCGGAAGCTCGAGCGCCAAAAACTCCTCTGACCCGCTCCGGGATTCAGTTCCCGAAATCTGCCCCTGTTAACCGTCGACATGGACATCTGATGGTGCCAAGTAATTCAAGCATGAGCCAGCAGCCGGAAGCGGATACTTGTAGTCCGTTGGTTACCGACCGGTTGAGTGTACTTAGTGCTGTGGTCTAGGTGCTGGTCAGAACCTACAGAAGTTCCCAAATGGGTCTTGACCCCGACTAACACTGGTGAATCGGTGCTCGATAGCCGGCTCCGGACATCCACACTCCGTTGATTGCTGGCATCAACGCTCGGGTATCGGGCGCCAGAATTGTCTTGAAGTTCAGCGCTGCGCTCGTCATCCACGCTGGACAATCATATAAGAACGTCGTTGGTGTTTGCAGACCCGGTCATAATAATTTCCCCCAATATGCCTTTCACTCCCCGTCCAAGTAATCCTATTACTTACGTGATCAACCTTCCCCAAGACGAAAGACACTACTGGCCATCGATACACCTCCTAGACGAGGGTAGACACTGTGTTGGTGTTTGCACAGAGTGGGACCAACCTTCGGTCGCTCTGGGTGGCACAGTAGTTTGGATTAATGCCATTGCATTCAACAACTCCAACGATTGGGAAAATCCAACAGGCCCTCCCATTCCCGATCTCAATCTCAGGCTCACCCAGTGGGCCCACCCAGCGGACCCAGTTCCGAATACAGCCGTCACTATTACTCGTAGGTTCAATTCTTTCTGCGCCTCTAAAGTTTGCCGTGACAGTTCCCTCAGTGGACCGAGTAGGCAGCAAATACCGCTGTGTGGCCGTGTGCGGCCAAAATAGATGGGAGTTTTATACCCACTGAGCCTCAGGTGAGTTTTTGCCTATGTGTCTTTTCTTATTAGAGTTATCTCTAATTGTTGCATTTTTCCTACAGAGTGGAGTTGGTGGGTAAAGAAGGTAGCTCGGGTGTGTTGTATTCCCTAGCTGCTATATGCACGTTGTATAGATCCTTCCGCGCGTGATAAACTAAGCTGATTTTCCAAACAAATTCTCCCAGTAAAGCACCGGGGCAGGTGTACTAACTTCTGCTGGGGGCACGGGTGAAGGTATTGAACCCTCATTTCAGCTTATACGTGATTGCATCGGCGGACAAGGGCGATTTCTACCAATACCAACAGTCTTAAATGCGTAACCGGGCTGTTGGAATATCCCATTGGGTTCGGAGGCTTTTCTATCGAGTGAGATGACGTGCGGGGAATGAGTGTCAGGAATGCCTTAGTATGGCTGCGAAGGGCACGAAAAGCAAGGTTAAGTGCAGGACATAAGAACTGCCTCTGAATATATAAGCGTACGCCAAGAACGCGAATATCGCCGAGAGTGTGCGTGATAACGAACACGCATCTGTCGTATGGTCGTAGTGACTCCGGCCGCATGTGATAACAACTGGGCTGGACTCAGGAATGCTCATGAGCGCTCCTGAGTCGTTGACGATTTGGCAGAGTAAGCCTGTATGCTTGCTGGGGTAGTCACAACAATCGCATCACAATTCATGCTAATTCGCTGAGAACACTTGTTCTGAGTTTACACTTCTCGCGCGAACCTATATGATGATGTTCCGACTGGTTGCCCCCAGCGCAGGCGCACAATCAAAATTGTTAAATTTCACCACCTAAAGGTCGCATTTCTGTCGCCGGATTGGGCACTGGGGTTTGGTGTTCTCTTTGGATGCAGTGTGGGCCTCGCCAGCCTGGGGGCTGTACCGAGGATAAAAGTGGTATAAACATGGGGGCTCGGGAGTAGATTCATATGGAAGCATTATTGTGTCACAAGCCAGGATAGTATTGGAAATTCGAATCAAATCCCCCATATTGTATTTTTGCCATGCTTGCTACGGTGTGGTACAGACTACAGAACACCGGATTCTTTCTTGGCGACTGCTAGCTGATTGCTTGGTACTGTTTGGGCGTGAACACAGCCACCGGCCAAGCCGTGCACCATGCTGCTCGAACTTCGACTTCGTGATCAGGCGGAAAGCGACCACACGCATCCCAGCTAGTCATCATGATCCTCCCTCTGGATCATAGCACGAGATTGGAATACCGAGCCGTCTCCTAGATGGTATTCTTTCTAAGCCGTTGATTTTGGCTCGATTAACTGTAGCAGCTGCGACGAGAACTCCACCAAAAGATTTCTCCCCATCGTCACATCGCCCTTTTGTCTTGAATCCCTTGAATATTGATCATGGATGGTTAAACGGTACGGCCTCGCCGAGCACGGCGGTCGCACCAACATACTAGTTGCCGCATCAGCCTTGCGGCGTGGGACTGAGATGCCCAAGTACTCCGCGCGTGGTGATCAGACGACATAAACAGCTACGTATACCTCTGGGCGAGTCTTGATATAGTAGTCTTCCCGCATTGCATCGCACCCGGTCCATGTGGTACAGCACGACCCTACTTCAGCAACTTGCATAAACACAATCCTAGCTACCTCTCGTATTCACTATCTCGGGTTTATTTGGACTATGAAGACACTTGCTCTGGCTCTTACCCTTGCGCTGGCGACTGCTCCCGTGGCTGTTCTGCACCCTGGGGCCACTCGTTTGCGAAGTTACCCCGAATCTACAAAGAGAAACTCGGTCCCTCCCCTACTCAGGTCTCGTGCAGAAAGCGTTCTTCCTCATGCCGCTGCCGGCACGCTCAAGCCGTCTAATTTTTTCGTCAACTCTTCAGCTCTGCCTTTGATCACGTTCCTACTTCAAAACAGCTATGCTGGTCGGTTGCCAATCTCATCAAGCAAGGACGAAACCAAGGTGAGTGCGACAACCCTGCTAGCTCACCCAACGTAAACAATCGCGTATTTTTCCGTAGGAAATGTTTTTCTGGTACTGGACAACCAGTGCACCTGGCGGATCTAACAAGCCGACAATCTGGTTGACTGGTGGTCCGTTGTGGTTTCATTTCGGGCGTAAAAACGATACTTATTTATGGTTGATCGTAGGCCCAGGATGCAGCTCGCTGATGGGATTCTCGACTGTTCGTTGTTATATCCAGCCTACTTTGTTCGGTTGGTTAACCTTGTATCCAGCAAAACGGTCCCATTTGGCTCCATCCGAATACTACTGAACCTACGTATAACGAATACAACTGGGCCACGGCATCGGATATGGTACGATCCGATGCCTATAACATAGATGATTGGTAACTCATGCCACTAATTTGCAGCTTTGGGTGCACCAATGACTAATGCACGAAATTGACTCGATTCCTGTCTGCAGCCCATCGGGACGGGCTTTAATCTAGGAACCCCTAATATTACAAATGAGAGCCAGCTGGCAAACTAGTTTTATAGTTTCCTGTAAGTCGCGTCTGTAGCCTGGATGATCT
Organism: Ceratobasidium sp. 414; assembly: GCA_019616945.1. Classification (NCBI taxonomy): domain Eukaryota; kingdom Fungi; phylum Basidiomycota; class Agaricomycetes; order Cantharellales; family Ceratobasidiaceae; genus Ceratobasidium; species Ceratobasidium sp. 414. The sequence continues at coordinate 34,589 of WSTK01000197.1, read as the reverse complement.
TTTTTGTTCGCCTGTTGACCTCTCCGCCCGACCGCCAGACAGCAATTCTGTACGCTCCTCGACTACTCCGGGGAGTACAATGTATCTTATCATATTATTTCTGGACATGGTCTTCCCAGGTCTTGTAAAGAAACAATTGTACCTCTCAGGTGAGCCCCGCTCTACGTCATACCCATCGTGTAAAGCTGACACGACAATTCGTCCACCAGACGAGAGCTGCTCAGGGTACTACATTCCGTATGTCGTATCACGAATCGTCCACGCAAGTTCGAGCGAAAAGAAGAAACTTCCATTAGATCTCTAAAGTTTCTTGATCGTTGATGGCGTATACTCGAGCTTGTAAGGCCGCCTCAGTCATATAGGCTCATATTCAGCTGATCGTATCTCCAGCATAGATTCTCAGCAAGCACCAGTTTACAACTTCATAACTAAATACCAAAAGTATTTAGGCCTGAACAGCACAACCGTCGACCAGATCCGTAACGCTACCGTATCGTGTGGATATCAAAAGCTCATGGATTCGATTACCTACCCCCGAAGGGGGAAAATCCCGCTACCTAATGATGGGAACAAGGATCTTATCACCGATGGATGCGACGTTTGGGATATATACAACAATGCTGCATACAATATCAACCCATGTTTCAGCCACTGTAAGTCTATTATAGCTCTGGATGTAGGCTGAATACGAACCGACCAATACCTTAGACAAGATCACTACCCAATGTCCGTATATGGATCCAGTCGTGAGTATTCCAACGATAGTCTCGACGATTTTCCGTTCTCACCGTTGAACTACAGGAAAAAATCTATTACGTGGAAAAAATTGTACCATTCAAGCCTATCCGAAGTACTTATCGCCAAATCACGACATCTAGCGCGCGGATGTCCAAGAAACACTTCACGTCGGCGGTTTCGGAGACTGGACATTCTGCTCAAACGGCTCCGTTTTCGTAAACGACACAGTTCTGAAACACTCTTCCCGGACCTCCTGAACAACCTTCCTCAAGGATTCTCACTCTGGCACGGGCTACTGGACGGAATCTTATTCAGCGAGGGTACAAAGACCACGATCGAACCCCACATGGGGCGGTCAACAGGTTCGTTTAGTTTTGAGTTTTGGGTTGAACGGTTTATCCATTATCGAGTGCTTTTAGGGATTTCAGAAGCCAATCACGACGCCGTTGGTTGTTGGTGGTTAACAGTATGGAGTGTATCAAACAGAGCAGTAGGTTGTTCCGAATATGCCGCACATGGTACGTTGGTTAAACCCCCCTATCGATAGCAAACTTACGCATATTGAATTTTATACTGCCGGGTAAGTAGTCAGAGTAATGCTATGCTTACCACTTCACTGATTTGACTTGTACTTAGGCATATGATACCACGAGATCAGCCCGCAATAGCGCTGCACGCCTTCAAGTGGATGCTCAACGGAGAGAACCTTTAGACCGAGTCGTTACTGTCATCCACTAGCGTTGTCTGCCCCAGGAGTAGCTACATTTCTCCCAGTCGAGTGAAAAATCGCTGAAATTAAAACGTGTCGACCGAGATTGAACGACCAGACCAAATTCGGCTCCGACTCACGTGACCGCGCGATTGGTTGGCGGCAACTTTCATCAGCTCGCCAAAAACTCATGGTATCACACGAAAAGCGGAGAATGGTCTCTAACGGGGTCCACTAGGGTGCTTCGCATTGCTAGGTCCCTTGAATGGGCTCTTCCTCTGTGGGGGTAAGTCTGTGTTGCAATATCATTCTATATCAAAGGTTGATGGAGCATTCAGGGGAGATCTCAATTGATGCGCATGGTGCATTACGCTTGGCCATGATTCCAACGTGGAACCAAGAACGAGTTTACTTGATGTCACAACGAAAAGTCCAAAACAATTTCCTCGTATGGAGATGGTGGAGCTTGGTTAGGTAGGTGGGGCGTCTAATTTTATACTATTCCTTTCCCGCCTTTGAACACGTCGTGTGCGTGTGACGCTGGGAATGCTTTCACGGCAGCGCCAAGAGGCAACCTGTCAGGCCTCAGTTACACGTGTCTGGGCGACTGGGGCATGGATTTGACGTATAAGTTTGCCCCGTTCTAGAGATGGATTCGATCCCCACCGTAATCTGCTGCTCCTCGTTCCCTTGTTCGCTTTGCATTGCGGAGTCTGGCCACTCCCACCTAATTACTTGTCTAGTCCTAATTAGTACTCATGACCCGCACGCTACGATTGTCGCTTTTGGCTCCCGCCTTGATCCAGTTAATTATTGTTCACGCGCTACCTCTCAGTAATCGAGCCGGCGGCCCCATTCAGCTATTTCCACCCACTCTACTAACAGCCATCGAAGCACGTATGCTTGAACTGGCCAAGGGCAGGTACGCAACACGCCCCCTCCTCGTTCCGACCTCGCTAACCGCCTTGCGATCCCAGCTGGGAACTCGGCACGGCAACCCAGGGCCTGTTGGAATATGAATACCCGTCATTGTCCGTGTTTGGCAGTTCCGCAATACCCCCGCCCTCGAGGCTGCCGAAAGGCGCAGACGCGACCAAAGTCTTGGCTATCACTGATCGCGTCGTGCAAACACGACCTCCGGGCGTATTAAGCTTCATGCCTGATCAGGCAGCAGGAGATCCACCCAGTAGGTGTTTTCTCGGTTCGAATTATTGATAAATTACCTAATCGATTGCCCAGGTCTTGGCGTGTCCGTGCTCTTGGCAAACTTTACCACCCGTTCCCTCTCCTTGACCAATTCCAGCGCCTACGATACTGCGATTACCGACCAACTTAATTACATCCTCACGCAAGCGCCCCGTGCCCCAAACGGCGCCATCTCGCATCGGGTCGACCAGGTCCAACTCTGGTCCGATTCGGTTTACATGGTGCCTCCGTTTCTCGCTTACTTTGGCGCACTCCATGGGGACGTCGGCATGATGCGTGCTGCGTACGACCAAGTGAGCAGCTCGAGTTTTCACGCCGGGGAATTACTCAACGGCGAAGTAGATCCGCTTGTACCGTGACCTCTTGTTCGACGGCAGCGTCGGCCTCTGGCGACATATCGTGCTCGGAAACGGGGAAGATCCTGGCCACTGGTCTACGGGGAACGCGTGGGTTGCAGCTGGTATTTTGCGCGTCTTGGCCACCATCTCGGGTTCCCCGTCAAGCAGCCAATTTGTTACCGAGCAAGGAAACCTCGAAGGCTGGGCACTTGAGATTATCCAAAATATCTGGAATTATCAAGTACGTTACCCAGGGGTCCTAACAACCAGGTCTCTAACCCGCCATGCAGCAACCCAACGGCACACTCCTTAACTATGCCACAGACAGTACCACATTCGCCGATACGGCCAGTACCGCCCTTCTCGCTGCAACAACCTACCGCCTTGCCACTCGCCTCCCCAGTACAAACCTCACTTTTGCTCTCGCCGCCGCCTCAAAAGCCCGCATGCTCGTCGCCGAGTCTATCGATCCCAACGGATGGCTGATCAATGTTGTCGATCCTTGGAATTACCCTCTTCGGGGAAATCAGAGTGCCGAAGGGCAGGCGTTTGTGCTTTGCCTCGAGGCTGCGTATCGGGATTATCAAAACGGGCAGAGGACGGCTGAGATTTGGGTGGGAGGCGGCCAGGGTCCTAGGTGATCGTAATATGCCAGTTCTTTAGGTCTTGTTCATGCGGTAAGTTGCTGTCGGCTCTGAAGGAATCATTTAGACGACTTCCACGCTTGGATGCGATGAACGTAGCGCATATACCCGTCCTTTTGAGCCCTGACGCCCCATCATTAACCACGCCTCTGATGACCCCCCTAGTGATTACGATGTATATAGAATATATATGCCTGGTAAATGTAAACTTTATCATCTTATTTATGTGGAATGTCACATTTCGCCCACTGCCGCGGAGCTGGTGGACAACAGCGGTTTTCCCGTACCTGCGTCGGCGACTTAAAATTGTAGAACAGATGACAAAAAACTAAAAAGTCGAGCATGTCCCACCGGATGATCCAGCGAAAAAGACACTCTCGCCGTTAATTACTTTACCAAGAATTGCACCTTGCTCCGAAGACAGTGGCACCGAATTGCCTCTACCCAGATCGCCCATTCTCATTTCGGAAATAAGTAGAGCTCCGGAGTGGGTCCTGCCCACTGGCGGCCTGCAAAAGCCCATAGCGCGACGAGTTGTCGTGTGGAAGCGCAACAGTAAAAGCCTCGCGACGAACATGGCGGTTCAGGGGGTCGTGGAGAAGCTGTGAAAGCCGCGCGCACAAAATATATCGATAAAATTTATACCTGTGGCATGAGAAATGTCGTCACGGGTACGGCGCAGTGACTCAACGGGCTATGTTTAGTCGTAGTCACACCTGTCATAGATAAGAATCGAGGTGCATATACTCCCAAACTTAAACTTGAGGTACGCCTTTTCGGAGAAATATATTGCATTTACCCACTTGAGACCCACTTGGGCTAAACGCACACCTGGTGGAACGTCTTTCTATATTCATGATTTGGATTTGGCGCCACCCCACACCATTCTAAGTAAACCTAGCAGTTTTACATAGTAAATATTTGGGATTGATACTGATAAAGTTCCCAGTCGGGTACTAAATTTTCAATAAATCAAATGCGTGAGTGGAGAGAGCGCATCGCCAAGAGTGGTGGTTCAATTGTAATAACATAGATCGCAAGAATACCTGTCTACCAAAGTAAAGATACAATTAACTCTAAATTCGTCTGTTTATACGTAGTTGGCGAAGAAGGGGATGAGAGATTGGGCGAGGGTGTAGCTGAAAACTAGTTTCGGCCCAACGACGATAATCTATAGATGATAAATGTAAGTATCTCGGCATGATCGGCAAAAGAATTACAAACTTTTGGTGTGAGGCCCTTGAAGAATGCTGTTGGACCTTCGTTCTTCATTAAGTCTCTCACGACAGTCAAGCCGCCCTCCTGGAAGATCGAAAGAAGATTAGATCTATTGACCACTTGGCGCAGGACTCGCATTACCTTTGACTCGAAATTTGCGTTCTGGATGCGGGTCTTGACGACATCGAGTGGGGCGGCAACAGTGATACTAGCTATTGCACCTGCGACAGATGCGATGAAATTTTGCGTCCACGTAGCCTTGGAGTAATCCTCGATATGCAAGATCGAGGATTTAGTGAATGATGAAGCACCGAATAGCTGTCATGCGTGATATTTTAGTTACGCCTTAGACTAGGATAGGGAACCAAATGCATACCGCGAAGCTTCCAGGCGCGTTTCGGGCCATTGTCCATCCCCAACCGCGGTACAGCGCAAAACCCTCATCGGCAACAATCTTCAGGACACCTCGACCTCGGAACGCCTCGGGGTTGACTTGTCGCTTGATCTTGAGGACGTCCATGGGCAACAGGACAACCTCACCGATACCAGTTAGACTAAACAAGGGTATCGTGAGTGTGGAAACAGGCCCAGCATGAACGATTTGGCCTCACCTGCCCGCGCAGGCATGCATCAACATCTTTCCGTTCTTCTCCCCAAACGCTGAAGTAAAGTTTTCCTTGTAGTGCGAGGAAATGAGATCGTTGAAGTATGGTTGGCCGCCGAATTTGTATATCCGTTGTGAGATCTGGACAAAGCCGAATGAGCTCGATAACATGACAGAGTCTTGGGACATACCTTGTACCCAGCCGCATATCCCAGACCCGGAAACAAGCTAAGCATCTTCCCCGCCAGAGGAGCGTTTGCATATTCGCGGAAGATGATGGGCGAGAGTGTCGAAAAATTGACCTAGGAACAGAAATGAACACACATTCAACCAAAGACGTGATTCAAGTTACATACTTTGGCCTTGTTGCTCATTAACCTCTTCGCAATCGTGTCCACCGGGTGAAAAACCAATAATTCCGCAACCCCTACAGCCTCTAATCAGACAAGCAGGTCGTGTGACTGGAATGAAACTCGCCTGACGCCCCAGACCCAAGCACGCGCGCTGTACCAGACTCTTTACGCTTGCCAGAGGATGGGACGGGAGACATGGCGGCGGGTAGGAGGATGTGGTATGAGTCGAGGAGGCTAAGAAGAAAAGTCTAAGCTAGATCCAATCTCCGATGCGACCGATCAGGATGCGGCCAAACATTCAGCCGAGCCCACGTGACCTTCCCGCCTGACAAATTTGCTATCTTCAAGATCTTCAAGCCAAAAGTAAGCAACCTTTATCTCAAACTTATGCGAAATGTAGCCAAGTCTGAGTGAACTTGCATAATAGATATTTGAATCTAGCAAGAGAGAAAACGTAGCTCGGGGCTCGCGCTGCGTACACCAGTACAATCGAAAGCTGCCAAACTCGCTCCTCTCATGTGATACGCACTTCGAATGCTTTATATGAAAGTCTATTCGTCCTTGGCCTTCTAAGTATGGCGGCTGAGGACCAAGGATAGAGTGGATGCTGAGAGGTGGCGTGGTGGGTCAAGCCCAAACAAACAGACGCCATCCCCCTGAGTGAGTAGATGTATTAGTTCGTCCCATATGTGCAGTAACGGGTTTATATAGCCCCAGAATTCTCCCACCCAACGATTCTCTACTTTGTTCTCAATCCTATCCCCAATCCCAGGCTAACCTTTCCAGTTGCTTTGAGCTCATCCATCTTTCGTTGCCACCACACTTCTCTCTCTAGTACGATATATGCTGTTATTAGTATCAAAACCCTCCATGGCACGTTCACTCGGCTCTCCGAGGACATCAATCATGCTATTATAGCTTGTTCTTGGCAGTTACTTGTACGAGGCAAAGCAAGAAGCGACCATGAGCCCCGTCTTGCAATTCCGGGCTAGTCACCAAACTACCGCCGACGCTAATCGGACATTCTAGTTGGAATTCTCGATATCTGTACTCAGAGCGCGGGGTCGTTCGATTTACTTGCGCTGTTCTGAAAGGGCATTCTCTCTGGCGGTCTGTTCTTTCCTGGCACGTTCGAAACGCTCATGTTGACCGTTCGAGTTCCTCAAAGCCAATCGTAACCTCGTGCTTGATAATACTTTCTAATTCTTCTCGTTCAGCCTGCCCAAATTGAGCAGTTTTGATACGAGAGCAGGCTTAAGGGACCAAATGTTTGGGATATTCTGCCACCTTATCAAAAATGCGTCGGAAACGAGTACGGAGATATCGCGGAATGCAGGTAGCAGCATCAGAACTTGAGGGATATGTCAGCAAACTCTAAGCAGAGGAACCATCTTGCAAGAGGGATAGACTTACTCACCGATTCAAGTTTAAAAGCATTGTGAGATCGTGTATGCGCTCCCGGGCATACTCACGGTCACTATCCGCGTCGGAAGCCTCCTGTTGCTCAACTCTGAACAAAAACGAGTACGGGTTCGCATAGGGTCCGACTAAACGCGTATCGGCTCGACTGTATTTTTCTTGAGAATGGCTTGATTGTTTACGAGGCGGCGCGGAAGATGCTTGTCAACCGACTTGAGCATACTAAGTACACGCTCATGTAACGACATGCAGCTTGTGTATGTAAGCCTTTCCCGCATCGCACGTGATCTCTATTTCACTTTCATTCAACCATCATTTAGTTATACCACAGCATGTCTGGCCATTTTTGTGATCACGACAAAGAAGTCTGCAAGAATCTGCGCATCATTGTTTTGTATCCGCAAGGTTTTGCAAGAGAAGCACGCAGCTTTACAAAACACCTTCGAGCCCGTTGGCGTAGTGAAGGTGAAAATGTGTGTCCGTTCTGAAATTTATAAATACAGCGCTGGCTAATACTGAAAATTCAACTAGCAGGAAGTTTTGCTACTCCTGGTGGAGCTCAGTAAGAAGCCGGCAGAGATAATTGAAACCCAGGAGAATTCAGTGGCCAAGTGGTGAGCAATGTACTCGGTCGAGCGTGGATGCGGTTAATTCTCGCGAATAGGAGTGCACATAGAAAATGTGCCGTACTAACAGGGATATTTGTCCCACCCAGTTCTGACATGGAGCACTTGTTTTCTGTTCCTGGAGGGGAATCCTATAACAACGTCCTCACGGTAATTTTGATTATATTTGCTCTTGAGTACACATACTAATTAGATGTCCTAGTTCCTGCAAGCTTATGTATCGCCTGCGATATTATGCAATATTGAAACGTCAACGGGCTGGCATGTTGTACTTGCCTGTAACGTGTTCGATTACTTCACTAGATGCTCAAAGATGACACTGATCTCAACTACGGTTCGGACCTCACGGTGAGTAGGCCATACACGCACTTTGACAGTTATTGACATGTACTAGCATAAAAAGCCTACTAATTCTCTTTCGAACTGAGGAGGGCTGGTCGTATAGCTGGCCAACTCTGATAATGAGCGGTGCTCTTGTCCCATTGTTTGGCTCAGGAAACAGCGTGCACGAAACATTTGTGCAGAGCTGGATTAATGCACCAGGTGCATTCAAGAAGTTCAACCTGGCAGTGATCACAGCAACTGACGGTGCGACTTCCTACTTGGCCGCACCCTTTCTTGAGCGCCCTTTTGCCAAGGTGTTATCCCCAGTGTCCAGTCATCAGAAGGAACACCCCTGTAATATGCCATTCGGGGAAGGCGAGAAGGTCACACCACGCTACCGCAAAGCGCGGTGGGTTCTTGCACAGGAGGATTTTCGCCTGACTGGGGGAACATGTGCTGAGTTCCGAGAGCGGCAAGAAACCCTAGAGATTGAAGAACCTACCGAGAGTTTAACTTCAATCTACGTTGGCTGCTCATGGTGCGGGCGTGGATGCGCCCTACGTCTGGAGTATGGAAGACTCCGTATTGTGTCTAATTGCCCATTTATATCTACTAATTGGCCTTAGCCTATTGTGTTAACATTCATTCATTTTCCGCTCTCGCGTTTTGATCTGATGTTTGGTTGGGCATGGCAGCCTTCACTAGGTCTCAACAAACAAATGTCACTCCTTCAGGTTCAGAGTCATGAGTGCTGCGCTCATAATAGTCGGGCACAACTCCCAGTCATCTGCATCAGAAGCTCCCCCCCCCCCCTCGTCACTCGGTCCAGATACAAACGTGAGCACATACTCGTGGATTGTGACAAAACACGTACCAAACTTGATTGTTCTTGAGAAAGGTTTGATGGTGTAGCTGTTGAGGCTTGAAGACAAAATGAGACAAAGCAAATAAACGCTAAGAAGTTATTCGTACCTGGGTGAAAAGCTAGGAGGTAGACCAGTACCATGCTCGACTGACGCAGATTTAGGTCCTACAGAGTTACGGTCGGCCGGACGTACTGCATTTCAGTAGCAATCACGCACCATTGGTTCGATCACCTGGGACACCCGTATGGACAGGTTAGCTGCCTTGGGGTGTGAAACTTTGGAGAGCTAGGAACACGGCGCTCGGAGCACATGACGGCCGAGGACGCAATTTCGTTGGCGACGGCTTCCACCTAAACCTTTCGAGCCAAAACACGCCACCTATTGGACTCCAGCATTTGACCAGCTCATCTGAGGGTTTCCTAGCAAAAACAAAACAAATTTTAGAAAGATTCAACTGCGCACCATGAATCCTAGTCGCAGAGTCTCGAGAGCTGAATACGAGGGCGAAGCCTTAGCAAAACAACAGAGGTGGTGGGTACTCTCGTAACTTGACGAGGGCGGATTGAGATTGTCTCTAGTAGCGCGATGTTCAGTGGGGATGGAGAGATTAAAAAAGGTTTACGTCGAACGGGAATCGAACCCGTGCCGCTTGCTTACTCAAGAAGATGGAAGGCAAGCATGATAACCACTTCACCATCGACGTCTAGAATTGAACCTGTGGGCTCATGTAATCGCTAATCTGTCCGACCTGATGGTTAGTAGTTCGACGAGTGCAACAAGATTATGTATACCGTGGTCTTTTTCGGTTTGGGTACCGCTGAAGGTGCACGAGAACCGGACGCTTTGCGTTCGGTGGGCATGGCGGTCGAGGATACAAGAGTGGCTGGAAGGCGGCGATCTTACCGATTGTGGTTAACCCAGCCAACCAAACAAAGCCCGCTTTCCTGAATGTAAGTCGGTCCCCTAGCATATAGTGATTGATTCCAGATCCGAGCGGATTAACACTCAATATGGTCTTGTAGAACGGACCTGCACCCAGCGGAACCATGCACGCAACTCAAATGGGAACAAACGGCGCACCGAGGACCTCATTCACATCCAAATAAAAACCCATTTGCAACTCCATTAAAACCAAACGCGAATTACACACCAATTCTAATTCGCCATCTCGCTAACGCACTCCCACACACCCTTCAAATTCTCTTTCCAGAGCGTCACTTTTCCATCTCCACAGCTCACAGCTAGAATATTCCCCGCAAGACTCCATGACACGCGCCAGACGACGTCGGGGAACTTGTTGTCCCCGGTCGTAGCGCCGGGGTTGGGGTTGAGGAAGGTTTGGGTCCAGGGGGCGTTAGGGGTGTTTTTGGACCAGATAATTACGGTGCGATCCTAAGAGAAGTGTCAGGATGTGGTACGAGGGGCTTGAGAAGGATACGTACTTGGGATGCAGTCGCAATGTATGAGCGAGGGAGGCCGATATTTGGAGCCCAAGCTACGTCACGGACCCAGTCTACGTGGCCCTTCAATATTTCTTCCTCCACCCACGTTTGGTTGTCTTCCCTGGAACGAGCGTCATGCTCATACTTCTTTGAGGGGCAAATGGTCACTCACCTGAAGCCCCAGATTTTGACCAAGTTATCACAGCCAGCGCTAGCAAATCTCTTTACAGAGCCAGCCGTCGGAGCTCCACCTTGGTTAGGAGCAGGAGCGCCAGGTGTCGGGGTAATCAGGGAGCCTGGGAGCGTAGCGGGTGCCCAGGACACCGCGTTACACCCAACGTTATGAGCGTTGAAGATATCCGCGCCCCACGTCCCATCGTCTAGAAACACTTGGTTCAGCGAACAGCGACATCAAGGTAACAGTCACGCACTTTTAAACGTCAGAACAGAGAGTTTCCCATCCGAAGAGGCACAGGCGACGATTGCACCAAGCTCGTGAGGAGCCCAAGAAACAGAGTTGACTGGATCCCAAGTTAGCTATCATCTTCACACATCGTGATATAAACTGACCAGACGCGGTATGCAAACTATGCTCCTTTATCCTACTCCAGTTCCCCGCCCCTCCAGCAGCTGCCCCAGGCGCAGCTCCATACGGCACCTGCCCATACCCCGTGTTGACCGTCGCAGCCGCCCCTGCTCCACCCTGCTGCTCCTTCCATATTAACACCTTCCCATCGTACGAACACGACGCCAGAATATGCCCATATTTTGGATGCGCCCACGCGACCTGCCACACGGGACCAGTGTGTCCTTTGAGCGTGACACCCGCGTTTTGTCGTTGCGGCTCGCCGTTGATCACGTCGAAGATTTTAATCGTTCGGTCAGAGGAGCAGGTGGCGAGGCGTTTTCCATAAAAGTCTAGTTGGGCATCGTGCTGTTTACAGTGAGCTAAAGAGAACGATAAACGCGAACCGAGCGACTCACAATCATATCATCATGTTGGGTCTCGATCGGAACAGAGTCCTGCCCTGCTGGCATCGCCTACAGTGGCAGCTAAGCATAATTCCATGATTTATTCCACTTGTATTCGTACCATTTTGAGCCTGAGACACTTAGAAGGAAATAACGAAGATGGTCGTGGCGGTTGAAGACGACGTGTCGCAGAAGATCGGCGCTAACGACAGCTGATGTCAGCAATCATATTGAAAATGTGCAATTTCAGACTTGATCCGGACGAAACACCATCGCCACACCACAAATATCTAATACAGTCGGTGCTGTCCTGCCAGTAAGTTAAAGCGGCTGGCCCATTCAATTTTCATTATTATTCTATCGTATTTCAGGACTATTGCGATGGGCCCAGGCCGCACTCTCAATACGCGTTGACCAAACCCCGCGAAACAGGGTGCGCGAACCAAAGCGAGGAACGCAGATTTACCTATCTTTAGCCGAACAGGAAAAGATCACCATTTTTCCCTATAGCGTTTACCTCAAGTATGATGCTGGTGCGGAACTTGGACAAGTTCGGGCAAGCAACGAATATGCACGCACCCGTTTTTCGGTACGGGCACTTCGAGGGCGATTTTGCGGAAACCCCAGTTCGTACTGGGACTTGTGTGCATCCTGGGCAATTTTGTTATTAACCCCGGTCGCGAGTCTGTCGGAGATCGGAGATCATCAAGACGACGGGGGGCCACTTGGAGTACCGAAAGAGGTGAGGGCGGAGAGGAGAGGGGGGGGGTGCGACGTGAACAGAGTGGAAGCCATCGCGGACGACAGGCGGCGTTATCGAAGGTAATTTTTCAGTCTTTGCTCGCCTGAAGGAGAAATAAACAGGTGGCCCAGCTCAGCGTTATAACGGTGGGACTCATGACCGGACTAGCTGCTCTGGCTCGAGTCCCGCTAGGTCTCAAAAGGCATATTCATCGCTCCGATCGTGTTTGATCCTGCTTTGGCACGGTGGCGAGGAACCGATCACGAAGGCGATGGGGCGATGTGGAAGACTTCATGTTTGAATGATATCGGGTCCGACGCGCCAGAAGGCTTAATCACCGGCACTATACCGAACGAAGGCAAAATAGAGCAACGGTGATAAGAAGATGGGCGAAAACTCCCAGCGACCCAGCCCCGCCAACTCTAGTTGCGACTATACACACGCTTCCCAGGACTATGCTGGGATTTTAAGACGGCGCACAGGATGCTAGAAAGGGCGAGCTTGAGTAGTCGCCAATCCGACCGAGACAATATGCGTGCCCAAACATTCGCCGATAGTGCCGCCCCGATCACGCGAAGTCCCTCAGGGTGTTCATCAACTTTGCTCGTGGGGGTTGGTCAAGAACCCCCCACTGACCCTGAGTGCCTGTGGGTCGAGAACTGGGTCAAGGGTCAAGGTGATCATTCTCTCGAGACCATTCGATTTTAGTCTGTCACCAAGGGGTATTTATACCCAGAGAACACTCTTCCTTCCGTTTCCTCAGTAATATCCCCCGCTCTTGAACCAACCAACCAACCAAGCACTCACTTATTATCATGTTCCACCACTTGTCCTTCGTCGTTCTTACTTTGTTCCTGCTCTTCGCCTCTCTTGTCCGTGCTCAAAGTTTCCCCACCTGTGCCCAGCGTAAGTAATCTCCCGGCCCTGGTCCTCATCTCGCCCTGATTGGAACTTTCCGTTGTCTAGCGTGCATTGGTGCCGCTTCCGGTGGTAGTTGTAGCATGACAGATAACACCTGCTTGTGCCAGAACGCCAGCTACTGCAACGCTACTAACACGTGCTTCCATAACTCGTATGTTTTATTACGCTCGAATTCTTCTCAACGACCGAGTTCTTACTTTTACATGTAGGTGCAGTTTGTCCGACTGGCAGTCCGCCTACAATCTTTCTGTCCAGATGTGTAACGCAGCCGTGAGTGGCGATCGTTTGGTTTGATCGGCTGAGGGATTTTTTTTTTTTTTTTTGCTGATGCGTTTATACTAGGGTGTCACCCAGAACAACATTATTAACCCCCCTCCTCCTCGTAAACGTGACTTCACCCCGGTCTACTTCGGGTATGTGGCCATGACCCGGTTCATCTCGCTCGACTGCTAACCTATTTTTGTTTCAGCCGCGCCTCTGCTTGAGTAGCTGAAGTATCGGGGAGGTGCTGACGTACTGGCATATGGTTTTCACTCCCCCAACTGCGCTCGTTTCGTTCTCGGATCTCCAGCCTTCTCCTTTTCGGTTCAAATTTGAGTTTGTTCAGTGTCTTTCGTTGCCCAAAAATCTTTTGCGACGCCTTCGTTTGTCGGTTGGGTTTGTGATGTAATAACACTCAGTATAAGTATCTCGGAGATATATGCATTATTTGTTCGTACCACAGGATGCATGTATCGCAAGGCTCGGAGTCCTTTGTGCGCATATATGGTGGGTTCTCTTGGGGCCTGAACAGTGCGTAATCCGCTAGATAAGATTTCATCTACGAAGTAATCCTCTTGCATGTATTGTATATTTTACTCTACTCTTGCTGTGGGAAGTCTATGCGGTGTGCCAGTCAGGGACGCTCCCAAGGCGCTCCGCAGGAGCGTTTCAACCCAAGCGCTTCTGACTCGCCCAGCGACCGAGTGGCGATAAGGCAACTCCAGGGTATATTACCCGTGGGCCACGCTCCTCCTGCCTCAACATGGACCGCCGGTTCGTCCCCAATGCCATTCTACATCACCGTTGCCTGAGCAGTCGCCCATTGCGTTCGCCCCTCCCGCTCTCCTGTCTTATCACTGTGACCTGACGCATCTAGTGCACCCCGAATGACCTTACATACCATCCGTGCCTAAACCGCGCAACCTGACCCGACGGTATGTTCAACTCTCCGCTCTATTTCTAATATCCTTGTATTTATATGAATAAGTTCGAGGTATGTATGGTCTTGTGTAGGGAAACGAATTAGGGGAACGCGTACACTCTCTGGGTACTAGGGTCATCTCCCTTCTCTAATGATCTTACAGGCCTCACCGAACTAAACGTGACAACTTAAATTTAATATGAAATGGATCTGCAGCACTAGTCACATGTCCATATATCAAGCTGTTGCGAGCTGCTTACGGCTGGCGTCAGCATGATCCCAATGGCACTTGTGTTGTTAATTCCAATCACGAGTCTGCCGGAGACCGGAGATCATTAAGGTGTAAAGATGGGGGCCACTCCAGTATTGAAAGCGATGCTACGTGAACAAAGTGGAAGCCATCGTGGACGACGGGCGGCGTTATCGAAGGTAATTTCTCAGTCTTTGCTCGCTTGAACGAGAAATAAACAGGTAGCCCAGCTCAGCGTTATAACGGTGGGACTCATGAGCGGACTAGCTGCTCTGGCTCGAGCCCCGCTAGGTCTCAAGAGGCATATTCATCGCTCCGATCGTGTTTGATTCTTCGCTTGGCACGGTGACGAGGAACCGATCACGAAGGCGATGGGGCGGTGTCGAAGACTTCACGTTTGAATGATATCGGGTCCGACGCGCCAGAAGGCTTAATCACTGGCACTATACCGAACGAAGGCAAAATAGAGCAACGGTGATAAGAAGATGGGCGAAAACTCCCAGCGACCCAGCCCCGCCAACTCTAGTTGCGACCATAAACATACTCCATAAGACTATGCTGGGATTTTAATACGGCGCACGGAATGCTAGGAAGGGCGAGCTTGAGTAGTCGCTAATCCGACCGGGACATATGCGTGCCCAAACATTCGCCGATAGTGCCGCCCCGGTCACGCGAAGTCCCTCAGAGTGTTCATCAACTTTGCTCGTGGGGGTTGGTCAAGAACCCCCCACTGACCCTGAGTGCCTGTGGGTCGAGAACTGGGTCAAGGGT